>JAMKCH010017445.1:0-23119 GCA_023653785.1 Ophioderma brevispina
CTTTCCATACACGTCCAATTCACCAAAGAATTTCTGGATATCCAATTCTGTCTTACCCTTTGTGTTATATTACAAGGTCTCTTGAAAAGCTTCTGCACTTTACACACAATTCATGCAGGGTCTTTGTATTGTCCTCGTAGGAACTCTAAATCCAGAATATCTATGAAGCGGTTGGGTTCCTTCATTCTGCAACATCAAAGGTAAACATACTTGTAACGGTTAAATACGATAGGATGACCCGCACACGAGAATGGGAGTTCCAATAAAAAGGGTAGAGCAGAATAAGGGCCAAGGAGACAGACGGACGACAGAAGACACAGGGCACCCCCCAAAAAAAAATTTTGAGAAAATGTGAGATTCTCACACGAGGCTGGTAGTACGCTGTGTGAAACACAAATTGACATGGTGCACCGGCGAGGCTTAGAAAAGCGCGAAAATAAATATTAAATAATGCAAGGGAGCAGAACCGAGACAGGGACATATCCCAAACATGCACTGGCGGTCTAAGTGTGGACCCCTTACATAGGGGGAGCTAAAACCTGGCCAAGGAATAAGCCCACTACACACCGCAGTACGAGCAGCGCGAAACAAAATGGCCTGAGGCTGTCGGGGCGGCAACCATGTGAAGGGATTAATTATCATAATATAATATGATACTTATGTTAACAGCTTCCGAATCCACTCCTTAGAAATCTTCGAATTTCCACTCCTTAACAAACTGTCCTGGATTCAGGGCTAAGAAAAACATATCAAACTGCCACCAACACATCATCCAAAACTCCGAGGACCCGTAGTAGAGGTAGATGTTTATCAGATATTATCAAAGGACTAGACAAGGAAGCCAGATGGCTTTGTGGCCTCTTAGTTTTCATCGAGAGGTCATTTAATAAATGTGCCACTCTCAACCAATTACAATTAACTTTCATAGATGTGTGAGATAAATAAGTACTCAAGAAATAGTACAATAATGCAAGACGACAGCATGTGTGAGATTGAATGAAAATATAACCAAATAGTACAGGAAAATAAATCCCTTATTACTTCGCGGAGTCTTGCCTTTGATCCAAAAGATCCTACTGAGCGTTTGCTCTAGCTACTACTATGTTTGAGTAAGATATTCCACAAAAATTATTGAATGATTAAATAGCAAAATCCTACTGAGCGTTTGCTCGAAGCCCCTTGTGTCGGTTATTGGCTTCAAGTTGTTCAACAATCAGATATGACTGAACTATAATAGCAACAATTCTACTGAGCGTTTGCTCTCGGACTCTTTTGGCGTTGGCTTTATAATAATAGCACAATTCTACGGAGCGGTTTGCTCTCGCCTCTTGGCGTTTTGCCTTTATAATAATAGCACAATTCTACGGAGCGTTTTGCTCTCGCGCCTTTTGGCGTTTGCCTTCAAGTCTAAATTATATAATAATAATAGCACAACTCTACGGAGCGTTTTGCTCTCGCGCCTTTTGGCGTTTGCCTTCAAGTCTAAATTATATAATAATAATAGCACAACTCTACGGAGCGTTTTGCTCTCGCCTCTTTTGGCGTTTGCCTTCAAGTCTAAATTAATATAATAATAATAGGACAACTCTACGGAGCGTTTTGCTCTCGCCCCTTTTGGCGTTTGCCTTCAAGTCTAAATTAATATAATAATAATAGCACAACTCTACGGAGCGTTTTGCTCTCGCCCCTTTTGGCGTTTGCCTTCAAGTCTAAATTAATATAATAATAATAATAGCACAATTCTACGGAGCGTTTTGCTCTCGCGCCTTTTGGCGTTTGCCTTCAAGTCTAAATTAATATAATAATAATAGCACAACTCTACGGAGCGTTTTGCTCTCGCCCCTTTTGGCGTTTGCCTTCCAGTCTAAATTAATATTAATAATAATAGCACAACTCTACGGAGCGTTGTGCTCTCGCCCATTTTGCGTTGCCTCAAGTCTAAACTAGTATATAATTAATACCACAACTCTACGGAGCGTTTTGCTCTCGCCTCTTTGGTGTTTCGCCTTCAAGCCTCAATGAATATAATAGTAATAGCACAATTCTACGGAGCTTTTTGCTCTCGCCTCTTGGCGTTTGCCTTCAAGCTTACAGAATATTTCTACCGAGCGTTTGCTCTCAACCTTTTGGCTTTGCATTCAAGCACCATATTCAAATAGCTTCATAGTAATTCAAATACTGGGTGTTAATATCTATCCCAATTGGCGTTTTGCCTTAAGACTGTTCACCAAATCAGATTAATTGGACTATCTATACTGAGCGTTGCTCTAGCTCCTTTGGCGTTCCTTAAATGTTGCATTAAAATCAAAAAATATAGCCCGACACGAAAAGAAAACGCAATTTACATAAAAGGCCGCCAAACAAGTTACTAAGACGTAACTTGCTTACTCCCCCCCCCCACTTTCTCCTTTTTTTAAAATTGCAGCCAGCACCAAGGGACTTTAAAGGGACCAATCCGCATACACAAACAGTCGGCGAGAAAGAGGAGAACATAAAAAAACCACACATACACAATGTCGAACAAACTTATCCATGTCACACGCCACTATCTACATGAACGCAAGGTAAACAATTGAAGCCTAAGATGAAAAAAGCGAAAAACAGTAGAACGAGAAAGAAACTAAAAAGAACGCTAATATAAACTGACAAAAAATAGCTGTTAGATATCAATGAAAAAGCCATTAGTACATGAACAAAAGTGGTGTAGAAAAACAAAGAATTGGAGACATTAAGATGGACAAACCTACAAGCAATATAAAAGTTGCACAAAGAATTAACATCGAGAATGGGGGGTGGGGTGGGTACAAGATGAACTACCACGCGCTCAAAGCCAAAGGATTAGAAAATAGGTTTACTAGAAGCTGCATGGGAACTTCTGATATTGAGCCTTCCGAAAAATACTAAAATTGAATAAGAAAGTCCTTTTCGCTGTTGCGGCAACTCCGACAAGCGGCCCACCATTCATAAAAAAAAACGTTGTAGGCTTATTGTTACATTCTATTACCAGAAGCCCTGAAACACATACAAAGAACGAGAAGACTTACGGCCCAGGTTACCATGCTCTTTACAAAATATTCTACATGGTGTAAGTCCACCATATCCATCCCTCGGGGGCATGCTTCACCACCCCAACAAAGAATCTTGAGGCTAGGAGGTTACCACCATTGTCTCACCATAATCACCAGTCCTACCAAAAAAAAAGTTAAAACATCCAAGTACTCACTTCAAAATCCGCGTAACAAACAAAATCATCCACTCAGGAACACCTCCCTACTGAAGCCTGTCTTCATCTCCTACACACAAATCATAGCTTCATCATCAGCGTGCAGCTCTACCAATTATTCCGAGCCACCTATTGTTTCCAGCTATGGGTAGTAATGTAACAATCACGTTTTTAGCCGCACCTTTTGCTTTATTTTCATCTTTGTTCCGTTCAAATGTTTGAATTTCACTTGGAACTGACACTGTAAGTTAATCATCCCGGCCAGCAGGATATGCTTCTCTGAGGAGAATATCTATATCAAGTATCACGTATCAAGTATGAACTAAGCTTCCGTGTTACTCAGCACTGTATGAAGCAGCACCCGGAACGTAGCAATAAATAATCGCATTGATTGGAATACCCAAACCTGTTCTAAGAGATGGACCATAACCCATCCCTTACCTAATTGACAACCTTGCTAATAAATCAACATACTACATGCAAAGAATTGAAAAACAACAGACAACGGGCAGCCAGAACAATCAAGCAACACCTTAAATATACACAAAACTGGACACTGGTGCGCTAATAATTTCAATGGCTAACGGAAACAAAAATATAAAAAACCCCCCAAACGCATCATGAGGCAAGTGTCCTATTAATAGCTTTATTTTTAAAGTAATTTTATTTGCTCATGAAAAATAGCTCCCTCTCCCCCTCCCAGCTCCTGCCTGATGCCGCCCGACCAACCCTCCCACTGAATGCACAAAGCTTGACATGAGGTCACTAAGGTCACCTGAAGCCACCAAGATCACCTCCCCCTGACTGTCACCCTCCCAAATTCACCTTTCCTTGTTTTCCCTGTCCCCTCACCCTATGCAACCCACCCTGACCTCTCACCGAAAGCACCCAAAACCCCTCCCGACGCACCTCACAACCACCAATTCCCAACCCACCCTAAACCTTCCCCCACAAACCACCCTGTTCCCTCCAAATAATCACTTCACATATCAACTCTCCACCCTTCACTTCCCCCCCCACCCTTTCCCTCCCCCTCCCTAACCCCAACACCCCCACCCTTTCCCCAAACCTCCACCCTTCCATCCTCCCCAACAACCCCGCCTTCCCCAGACAGGGTCACTGAGGTTCATGGGACCATCACTGAGGTTCATGTGGCCCTGGAGGTTACAAAAGGGTCCAACCGAGGTCACATGGGGTCACCAAAATGTCCAACATGGGTCCACCAAGGTCAACATTGGGTCACCAAGGTCACATTTGGTCACAAAGATCACATGGGGTCCACCAAGGACAGAAATGTTCACCAAGTCACATAGGGGTCACCAATATGAACATTCAACACATCACCAAGGTCACATGGGGTCACCAAGGTTCAAATGGGGTTCACTAAGGTCACATGAGGCCTACCATGGATCACATGAGGTCAATCCATCATTTCTACCTGATGCACCCTCCCCGCTCCGCCTATGCAACCCGACCCTACATCCCCAATGACTGGCACCAAAGGTGACATGAGGTAACAAAGAGTCACATGAAGGGTCACAAAGATCACCATCCCCCTCCCCCCGATCACCCTCCCAATGATCTACCCCACGCACCCTCCCTAACATCTACCCACGCACCCTCCCTACTATCTCCCACGCCCCCGCCCTAACTAGCTACCATGTGCCCCCTCCCCAATGCAGCTTACCCTTCCCCCTCCCATCACTTCTTCCCCCATCTTTCCTTGGCCTCCTTCTCCTCTTCCCTCATCTCCCCCCTCCTCTCCCCAATCCCCCCACCCCACCCCTGCTTTCGCCTCCCTATAAAACCCCCACCCTTCACTATCCCCTCCCCACCCTTACACAACCACCCCACCCTTCCGCCCCCTTCCCCATGGACAGGGGTCACTGAGGTGACATGGGTCACTGGGGGGGTGAAAGGGGATCACCGAGCGGTCACATGGGATCAACCAAGGTCACCTGGGTCAACCAAGGTCAACTGGGGCCACCAAGGTCACTTGGGGTCACAAGGTCTCCTGGGGTCACCAAGGTCACCTGGGGCACCAAGGTTCACATGGGGTCACCCAAAGTCACTGAGGTCACCAAAGTCACATGACGTCAATTCACCCACCCATCCCCTACCTGATGCACCCGACCCATCCCCAATATTATACGCACAGATTAAACTTTAATCGGGACCGGGCGTACCCGATTGCCACAAAAAGCACAAAAATTGACTTACGGAAATCATGACCAGACACACTGAAGTAGGCTACTTCCTATACACAGTGTAAGCAAAACACGTGCGAGCAGGTGAGGGAAAAAAAGGGGGAATATGGGAAGCTCCTTCCCGGGATATCTTGCATCCTCGCGGAATGAGGGGGGAAGAAAGAGAAAATGAGGAGAGAAGATAAAGAGCGAGAGAGAAGAAAATAAAAATAAAAGGATAATAAAATTGAAGTACGAGTCGTTTTTTCTCCAAAATTAAGGTGCGAAAATAAATATAAATAAATAATGAATTCCCGAAATGTCGCGTTTGGTTCCAATTTCATGATGATTTTAAAACGGTCTGGGAAATTCCCCCAAGCCAGTCTAGTTTCAAAAAACTATACTTGATCTTCAGGACTTTCAGCTCATGACCACAGGTAATCAGGTCACCCCCCTGTCATTTCTGATCACAAATTGCAATACCGGCGAAATTTCTAAAACTTGAGTTCTAAAACATTTGTTTTGTGTCAAATATCACCGCGTGGGCCATGCGTCGGGGGGTTCGGAGGCCGCGTCATTTTGTACAGCTTTTTCAAACTAAAATGACAGTATTTTTTTAGCAATAAAAACACATGATTTATTTGATTTCAAATTACAGTAGTCATTTTAAAATGATTTTTTATTGCGATTTCAATCTATGTTAGGTCATTTCTAAAATGATTTTTTTTAAATAATTCACTTATACCGTTGTTTATTTTTGTTTACTTTGCAATTAACTATGAATGGAAGCATGTTTAAATTGTTGTTTGGTTTGATCCATTTAATACAGGGGGGCGAGGTAATGGTAGGTCATGTGAACGTTGGCATGGTACCGACCCGGCCATATGAAACTGATGTAATTTGTATGTTAAATATATTTGAAAAAGAGATGTACTAGAAACAAGAGTCGTCACCGCCGGGATGTGGATTCGTGGCACCTGTGTGGTGTGGGTGGTGGGTTGTGGGATGGTGGTACTTTGCAGCCGGTTTGGGATGCGGACCATGAAGGGAATTGACTAATGGTAAAACTGATACAATGAATAAAAATGGTCCTGTCAATTTTGAAAATGATGGAATGGTCTGGTATTCATTGTATTTGGTAAATGGAGTTAAATTAATAGGAATTAACTTTAACACGCCTGGAACCCATAGACTATGATTTTAAAATGTTGTGATGAAATTGATAGCTGCTTTATTTATGCATAATTTACACCGCTAATGTATTTTTTGTTTTTGATTATATATATATGCCTTTAACACTGCCATGGACCAATATGGGAGCTATGATTAACAATTCCTTGGCAAAGGGCAGCATTTAAAAAAATGGGTGTGGATGTTTGGGTGTGATTTGTTAATAGCTCTGCATGTTGTCTACGGATATAATTTCTCCAAATGTTGTGATATTTTGTTGTCAAATATATGATATTATCACTAAGGCCAAAATTTGTATTTGAATGATAACAATGCAAGTAAAAAATATGTCAGGTCATGGACGCTAGTGTCATTGCCGTCGCGGTTGTGACTGGGGGCGAAGGTGAAATGAGGTAACCAAGGTGACATGAGTTGCACCAAGGTGACATGAGTACACCAAGGGTGACATGAGGTCACCCAAGGTCACGGGGGGTCCACATGAGGTCCCAAAGATAACACAGGGTCACAAAGGGACTGATGTCACCCCAACATGCTCCCAACGCACCCACCCTTCCCCCCTGCAGGGTCCTGAACACACCCGCCCCCTCCCTGTCGCACCCCCACCCGAAACCCTCCCCGACATTAGTTGTGAAGGGACAAAGGTCATGTGAAGGTCACCCAAAGTCACATGAGGTCCCAAGGTCACGTTGAGGTCACCAAGGTTCAGTGAGTAACATGAGTCACCAAGGTATCCCACATGGGGTCACCAAGGGTCACATGGGCCACCAGGTCAAAACACCTGATCCCACCCCGAGCACACACCCGACCCCTCCCCAACCACCCACCCCGGACGCACCAAACCCAGACACTCCACAACATATCCCCACCCAGCCCTGACGAACCCCACCACTACCCCCCATCCGGCCCCCAACACCCCACCCTGCACCATCCATAATGCATGCACAACACAAGATGTAGGGTAGTATAGTAGTTTTCATGTATAAGGAATTTTTGCATATCCTATGTACCGTTTTTAGCGATACAAGCAAGTGTGCATATTTAATGAGCTCATTTACATACCTAAGCCGCATGTATCAGGAACTTTAAAATGGCAAAGTAGATGCACACCATAATGGTTTTTTTTGCGGTGAAGGAATTTTACATGTCCGTACCATTTATAAAATAAAGTGATTACGCTGATTTTTGCATTTATAGCGCCATTTGGGCAAAAATATTTCAATTTTCCCGAAATTGCCCAACATCTAATCAGGTCGAGAACTCTTTAACCCCCACCCACCGCTTCCTTCCACCAGTTACAATCATTATACACGCCTTACGGAACTCCAGATATTACCTTGCACACAAGCCGTGCGGGAAAGGGTTAACATTTTGACCGGCCAAGGGTCAAATGAGGTCACCAAGGGCACATGAGGTCACCAACATGTCACACACCACACCCCGTCCCCTCCTTTCTATACAGTTACAATCATCGGCAGCCCTTACGAACTCAATGGAACGGGCAACTCCAATTTGTTGCTTGCCCCACAACATGACAACGTATAAATTAGAATCCCCCATCACAGTGCATGCGATCCACGATGTCGATGATATCAACATGACAATCCGTGCTAGTCTGGCTCCTACTGGGCCTATATTATATCCACAGCACAAAACGCGATTTTTGGTTCAATGTAATCACTCTGCTCTAAAATCGCCATCCGGCGTCACTAAAGCTTCACTAGAATGGTCTTGAAAAAGACGTTTAATTGCATTCTTTCGGTCACTTTCGAAAACCGCCGCCATTTTTTTTCTTTTTCTGCATCAATCAGCGTTCTATTCATGTTTAAGCTATTTTCAGGGGGGTATGAACTGCCAACCTAACATCAACACAGCAAATTCAAAACGGCATCAACTTCCGGGGCTAGTCTGTTCAAAAGACTTAACGGTAGGAGGGTACTCTTACGCATATCGACGGTTGCACACAGACTTGACTAAGACTAATCCTGGTCACGAATATTTAATCTAAATGACCGTTATTGGAATTTCCTATTTTGAGTTTGGGGTTAATCCACTACCCCGACGGATTTGAAGTCAATCATTTTTTCTTAATTTCTCATGACTTATAAGATCTTTTGAACAAAGGTTTAAAAGAATTGATTTTTTTTAATGTCCTTGGGACCGAGACTGCCATATAAATGCACGTCTCAGTTCCCCAACTTATACCGTTTTAAAATTCCCCAATGGCCCAATGAAGCAGATCGTGTCCTACCCCCCTGGCTAGTTTACGCAAAACGGGCGCAATCACTTGTTTGTACTTGCTACAAGGAATGCCCCATCTATGCACCTGATTTTCAAGAACTTTAGCATCATATGACGAGGTCATTTTGGGGGGGGTTGGAGGCCATCAGGATTCCTAAAATTTTCTATAAAAAAAACACACCACGGCCCTTCCATTGACTTACATTCACTACAAACCCTCTTTAGCTAACCGATGGAATTGCATGAGTATAGGCGCTCTCGTGGGAGTAACAACGGGGGAATATCTTAATCTACTTGGAAAGTCGATTTCGTAGAAAGAACACGCCTTATTTGGTTAAGAACACAGCCCGCGCCCCATTTTTGGTAAAGAAACACACGCATATATGATTATGGGGCCTCTTTCCTGGCTTATTTATATCCTCAATAAATGGTTTTTTGAACATTTTTTTAATTCAATCCGCTATTGGGTTTCCCTGGTTTTCCATTGAGTGTTGGGTTTCCATTGAGGTGTGGCTCGCTGAGCTCGACAATCGAGCCTGACAAGGATGTATTTACTTAAAATGCGAAAATGTGTCTACCAGCAGAAATGTGTCTACCCTCTTAAGCTTTTGTTAGGGATTCGTTCCACGAATCCAATAACTACACAAAAATATGAATCCTTGATTTCTGTCGATTGTGTTTTTTTATTCACGGAATTTACGGGGATCATAAGGCGTTCTGACTGAGTCTGTGAGAAAACTGTAACGGTAACGCCAGGCATGCGCTTCAACTCAACTTTGTTCCACAAAAATTTTAGACTGCGAAATAATAGTGGGGCGTGCCAAGATCGTTGACCTGGGAGGTTGGACTTGGGAAAGGCAATATCGATCGAATTGTGGGAAATGTTGCAAAGGGGACATTCCCAAGCTGGTCTGTCGACGTTGTGTAATATTGATATCTTTACCCTTTTTGTTGTGTCGTTCCTTTATTCATAGCAATCGCGGTAAAAGTAAACCTTGTAAAGGAATATTGTCCAGTAATTACTTTTTCTGATTTATATAGTGACTGTTTGGGAGTAAAAAGTCAGTAAAAACCATAAACCTTAGCTGATATTTGGACTTGCCCGGAACAACAATATCTGTACTGCAAAAAAAGAAAGTCCGAAAGAGATGAAGCACAAAAAGGGCCCCCCCCCCCCTTAAAACTTACGTAAACTTGCTTATATTTGTTTCAAACTGATTCAAAATTTAGTGTGGTGTAAAATGTCAGCTTTTTTGATAGGTAAGGGCTACTCGCAACTTTCTGAGATTAATTCATGATTGTTCGCTTAACACAAGTCTAATAAAGTTAAAAAAATCTCGCACAAATAACAATGACTAGGTGTACTTATTTAGATTTATACCCCGGTGGAATTAATTTGTCTCTCAATAAAAATTTTGTTGGGGATTTTCTTTTGCAAACAACTGTTCAAATGCTTGGCACTTACGCTGTTTGTGTATCATCGCAAACACGGGACAACCAGGCTGCGTGTCAACGGTCACGTGATCCTCAGGGAAACCTGGGAAATCCCAATGATTGTAAACAGTGGATGAGTTCAATGAATATTTAATTAGCACTATCTCTATGTCTAACGTTTTATCGTGGAATCTTTACATGGATCAACACTTTGGATATGTGAGGGCTTCTTTCTAATCATGAAATATGTCAAATAAAAGTGGACTATATATATACTGATATAAATATAAACAGCCCTGACACAACACAAGCATTTTTGGCTCGACATAGGCAGACTTTTATTAGGAACACAGTAGTTGCATGGGGCCAGCAAAGAATCTGAGCCAAGGCCGGGGTCATAGCAGGCACATTCATAACACAACAACATCAATCGGGCGCAAGGACACAAAAGCCCGCAAATCCAACCACCCTCCCACGTACCTCAGTACTGATTCGATAACAACCCGCCCCCATCGAATCTTCATAAATGCGAAGTATCGGACACACTTCGATTTTATACACTGAAAATCATATCCCTCAACAAAACAACCTTCCAAAAATGACATTACATTACCAGACAAAAATTATTCAAATCCATTTCCATATTTTCATCCATAAGATCACCGCTTGCAGACCTGTATTTTCATGGCAATCAAGCAAGCCATAAAAAACTAGTAAGGCGTTACAAACCCACGGCGGCAAAATCGGCA
This sequence comes from Ophioderma brevispina, assembly GCA_023653785.1. NCBI lineage: Eukaryota > Metazoa > Echinodermata > Ophiuroidea > Amphilepidida > Ophiodermatidae > Ophioderma > Ophioderma brevispina. The sequence goes on from JAMKCH010017445.1 coordinate 11,022, forward strand.
AATTCTTCAACGCGATGGCAAAGGCTCCATTAATTACATTAATAGACCAACTAAAAAATTCTGACTAAAGACGATGCATCACCCTTTCAAAGCTACTGTTAGGATCAAAGCTCCTCTCACTTGAAACATTTTCACCAAATGGCTGCTAATTTAGACCTTTGGCAGGGCTTATACACGAGCACCTATCAGAATCCTCCCGTCAATAATTTAAAAGTCCACACCTCTTTTCAATTTAACACCCCCACCACCTCGCAACTGTGCTTGCGGCCCAGACATAATTAACGCAACTCCTATACCACAAGCCCCCTAACAGCATTAAACACAGCGTTTGCCCATTTTTACCAAGTAACACAAACAGAAAAGCCACATGTAGAGATAACCCGTGACAACACGAGCACTTAACAACATTTAACTTGGAAACCAAAATTGGCCAAAAACAACATACTTAAAAGAAGGGGCTAATACCAAGCAAAACTATCTTCCAAGCAAACGGACTCTGCCCAACCGACTACACACATGCAATCAATCATACCTACCAAACCGACCTCCGAAACGTCACCCAACATTGAGCCTAGCCGAATGAAAAACGCTAAAAAAGATTCGATGAGACACGTTTTGAGTCCGACCCCGAAACTGACAGCGAACAACGTAAATGATTCCCAAGAAATCGAAGAGATATATGAAAGTTTTTTTTTTTAGAATTGGCCTTCTATTAGATGACGACCTTAAAGGAGACTGGCCTACACCATTTAAAAACAACTAAAACTTCAAGCAACAAAAAAAATGAACAAAAAAAAAAAAAAACGTGCCACGAAAAAAACCACTAGAAACATACATCTTAATTATAAATTATTGCCTCTCCCATCATCCTTAAACAAGCGTGGTGAGTTATTGCCTATTGAAATTAAAAATGAAACAGGTAAATACTTGGAATAAATAACAGCCCAAACACAAAACTAGGTAAGGAATGACGAAGTGAGTTCAATACCAGATGAAATCCATGATACCAGTGCACTGATGAGAACACTAGATTGAAAGCAGACTCCGCACGAACGCACAAACAAATGTATGCACACACACTCCACACACATACACGGATCATGGCGCCACATAACATTTTACAATAATTCCAAATTTTACACACAAACACACAACTAATGTACATTACGCACATCTCCAAAAAACAATTTATTTTTCACGAAACCCCCATCAAAATTTTACAAACAAACATAACTGCACACATACATAACATAATACAAGATCATTCCGTATCGTAACCTACACACCACCAAACCAAAGGAAGATTCTTACAAAGGATACAAATTTAAATGATTAGTTGACAAGAAGAACGACATGGTTCATTGAAAAACATACATTGACACAGAATAAAACTACAACGTCGCGGTTTTCTCTGCGAAAGCCGCTAAATCCCCCTGGTGGGAGCGGTTTACAATTTTTAAATAATCAAGCTGCAAATATCCCCCCTACACCAAAATCCCCTTAAACCCCAAACCCCCCTTAACCTGGGCAACCCCCTTAAAACTCGTGCAACCCACCGTAAACCACAACAGCCCCCTTAAGCCCAGACAACCCCCCTTAAACCCGGACAACCCTTTTAAAAAACCCAACAATCCCCCTTAAGGCCAGACACCCCCCCTTAAAAACCCGACAACCCATGTGCAACGTCCCCGCAATGCATACGCACAATGCCCGCCATAACCGTGCATGTGTGCAAACGCTGTGCATGCATACGTGTATTATGTGACACAAAACCCCTTACCCAAAAACCCCCCGTAAACAAAAAACCCCAAATCCCCTTAAAACCCCCAACCACCCCCCTAACCTGTGACAACCCCCCTTAAACGCGTGCAACCCACCTTAAAAACCACAACAGCCCCCTTAGCCCAGCAACCCCCCCTTAAACCCGGACACCCCTTTAAACCCGGACAACCCAACCTTAACCCCACAATCCCCCTTAGGCGTCCAGACCAACCCCCCTTAAAAACCCGGACAACCCCTTTAACCTAGACAACCCCCGTAAACCCTCAACAATCCCCCTTAAGTCCAGACAACCCCCCTTAAAAACCCGGACAACCCCCCTTAACCTAGACCACCCACCGTAAACCCCAACACCCCCCTTAAAAAACCCAACACCCCCCTTAAAGCTGGACAACCAACCCCCCTTAAAAAACCCTTAAACCAATAAACCCGACACCCCCCTTAACCCGGACAACCCACACCTTAAACCTAATCAGCCCGAGAGTACATGATTCCCCACCCCTACACCATCAAAGTTTCATCAAAATCGACTCAGGGACTCAGATAGTTTGTTCAAGTTTTTTGGGTGAAAATACCCCAAATTTAAGCCCATAAGATGCACAATTAGCTAGTTAAATTAGCATATCACGGCCACAAACCTAATCAGGCGCGAAGGGACATGAATCCCCACCCCTCCACCGCCCGGCACACCCTTTAACCCGACACCCACCTACCCCAACACCCCCCTTAAGTCCAGACAACCCCCCTTAACCCGACAACCCCTTTAAACCTAGACAACCCACCTTAACCCCAACACACCCCCCCTTAAACCCAACCACCCCTTAAAGCTGGACACCCCCCTTAAAAAACCCGTACAACCCCCCTTACCCGGACAAAACCCACCTTAAACCTAATCAACTCGAGAGTACATGATTCCCCACCCCTCCACCAAGTGTCCCAAATCAAATCGGACATGATCTTCAGATAGTTTGTTCACAAGCTTTTTGTGGTAAAAATACCCCAAATTACTCATTAATTATTCAATTAAGGTACCTAATTAGCATATGCCACGCCCTTAACTTAATCAGATGATGGGCATGGCAGTCCGATCCCACCCACCAAGTTACATCACCATTAACCCTAGGATCAATGTTATCGCGTTCCATCGAAGATTATACCACCCCAACTTAACTCATTGATTATTCTATCATGCGCCACGCACACCCTAATCAGCGCGAGAGTACATGTCCCCAACCCCTCCACCAATGTTCATCAAAATCGACTTATGGATCTTCAGATAGTTTGTTCACAATTTTTTTGGTAAAAAACCCCAATTACTCATTAATTTGCAAATTAGGTACCTAATTAGCATATGGCACGCCCATAATCTAATCAGATGAAGGCATGGCACGTCCGATCCCACCCACCAGTTACATCACCATAACCCTTATGGTTCTCATATTATCGATCCGCGTTTCACACGATTATACCCCAAATTTCACTCATTAATTATATCCCCCTTCTGCTTTTCAAGCTAGGGGGATAAAAACTGAACACGAACGATGCATTTTTGAGTGGGGTGGGAGATAGGGCTAAGGCAGTAAACAAAAAGAGAATGGAAGATCATGGACACAAAATAGAAAAGAAACAAACCTAAGTAACACAAACAGAAACCGACAATTACAATCCATGTTAGAATACAATGAACACGGAACATTTCGATTCTTCGGAATAAACAGCGTACCAGGAGCTTACAGAACAAAGAAAAGGAAATAGCATATGGGTTAAAATAATTAGTAAAAAATATTTGAAGTGGCACAAAAGATGGAAAGTAAACACACACACACACACACACACAACACGCCAATCCATTCTTTATAACATAAATAATGTAGTATGATCGATCCAAGGGATAAATACGATTGGTGACACCTGAAATGAAAACAAAGGAACTGCCTTAATATAATTGATTGCCGATACCAAGGTTGAAGATTTGCGCTTACACGTCTCGCCAGCTCACCTGTAGATATAATTAACTGGTAAAATGGCTAACTAGATAAAGCTGGTTGGAACACCCCGTTAACCCTTCATGCAACCTGGGTATAATTGCTCTAGAAGTTAAGAGGCACAAAAGGCACAAAAATAAGTAATCAACACAAAAACGACAAACATTTATAATGCAGAGATTGATCCAGGGATCAACACCTTCACAAAGTGACTGCATTAAAATAGTGATTGCTAATAACGGTACCTGATACAAAAAAAACATTACCCAGTCCGTCTGCTTGAAGCTGATGACTGCTCAACCATGGATCAAGACAGAGATTCTTCTCTGATCAAAGAATAGAAATACGTATGCGTCGATTGGCGATTAAACAAGCTTGCTTAAATCGATGACACTCTTATATTAATTTAACTTCTAGTGTTACAAAAGACCCAAATTAAAGTCATTTTCGACGCTCCTCTTGAATCACCTCAAGGTAACCCTATTCCGCACATCCTCAAGTTTTTGATGTTCTGTGTAAAAACCTTGTTGCACAGCGCCGTAAATCCACAAACAAGACTGTCGAATTCCACCCAACCAGCGTTGACTGATTACTTTTCTGTCAAGGTTCGCTTATAATCCGATGATGAATGCACCGTCTTGACACTCCATGATGGTTGAGTCGCGTACCACGTTAGGGCTGACTGCACTTGTAGATAATGCAATAAAAACACATCCTACCATTGCGGAACGACAGTTTCCTGCGTACCGCGGAATGCGTATTCAACTTCAACAGAGTCATTGACGATCCGTAATTAACACAAGTTCATTCGAACTGAACACAGTATATCCAGCAGAGAAGCGAAATAATGCTTAGCAAAGAGCGAGTCCAAACACCATATACGACTCCGCCCAATTCGCGTAACTGCGTATTACATGGTAAAGTTGCACAATACCTGTTTCTGGGAACGATTAGAGAATAACCACGTAAGTTCCTTCTCATCAATCTAGTTTTAGTTAGCGTAAGCGTAAGATTGGTCTTGATAGCTTCTTTCAGTGTTTATGCACTCACTGACCTTACTAACGCCGTCAATTCATTCCATTATCTTAGTGTCTTCTCCCATTATTCCGTAAACAATACTGGGCTGAAGAAAGTCTCCCCAATCGCGACTCACATCGTAGAACCGATCAACCAAGAAAATGACGATAATAAAGTCCAAAGAACAAGGAGGCGATGATAATAAATCCACTGTATCAAGGGGGTATAAGGCTACGCCGCTACGCAAACTCTCACTCACAAACGATAACAGAGATGACTATATTTGATTTTCGGTAAACAAGTTAACACGACCGACTCGGATGAAAAACAAGAGACTGAATGAAGCAAAAACCCGCCTGCGCAAATGACAACGGCAAAACCGCGAAACCTGAAAGGCGGGAGTCCGCACATGTGACCAAGGCAAACCAGCATCATGTGTGCTAGGATCACAATGTCCAACCTTCGATAAAACTGTTTATTGTTGACGATCGCTACGAGGCGCCTTGCAAACATAAACTGCCATTATATTCATAAACAAATCGCCGATAAATCGCCGATAAGGGGAAAATATTATGTGTAAATTACCGATTAAATTTTCACATGTGCCCCAACTGAGACCAATAAGAGCCAAGGATTCTGGATGCCGTGACGTCATATGGTTGGGCCGTTACCGATCTAGCATGGGACCCGCTACTAGGCAGGGGCGCACCAAAATTTTTAATGGGGCATATGGTGTCTGAAGGGCCTTTTTGAGCACAAAAATGCACTAGTTTGATCATTTCGTAATGTTATATAATTGGATAAAATTAGAATTTTACAACTATGTACTTAAAATCTAACCCCTTAACTTTTGTACACTGACTAACAGGCAAAAACTGGAATTACTAGAAATACCCATTAGGCCATAAAAGGCAACTAGGCTTAAAAATGCCTCTGAGTTTAATATCAGCTGCTATAACAATTTAATCTTCCTGAGCCAATTGCCCAACGAGGCATTGAAAATTAATAGAAATGTTAAATACTTCCCCATCTATAAGCATGGAAAGGCAACCTATATAACCAACCTAAAATTCGGAGGTTTCTGCCTAACAATTATAAAGGCAGTCAGGTTAGTTTTTGTTTTTCAAACTAAATTCTATTCTCAAGACAGAGGCACTGATGACCAAAATAACGCGATTGCCTGCCTCTCAGATGAGTTCGGGTTACAATATCCGAAATCCAAAACATCTGCTAATTATCCCTAACCTCCCACCCATATTTCAAAAGAAACCCCTAACTACCACAATATACCCACAGTAATTTGGAAGGGCGAAATCACCCAATACCACAGGAATTTCATGGCCACTTTGTTTGTATGCAAACATATGGGAAGTGCGTTACTTGAACCATCCAAATACCACCAGCCCCTAACCCACAAGATACCACCCTGTACTAACCATCCATGGTTTCTGTGGAATTTGGGGGTTTCAATTTGAATGTTTTTGAAGAATTAACCATTCAATCTATAATATACCGTCAATGGCCCCTATTCTTGAAGTCCTTGTGAATGAGCCAGATTGTAAAATGTGAATTGTTTAAATTAGTGCCTTTGGACGGATTGCAACCTACATTCAACATGTGTCCCTTTCCCCCTAATGTTGGGTTCTTCTCCACACATACGACCTGAAAAACCAAACAGTAACAACAACAAATATTTACGACTTTCTTTTTTTAAATTAAACTTTGCAGTCATTTTTTATGGAATGATTATGCTGTGTACATCACAGGTTTTGCTTGAAAATCCAAAATACTCAACTTTAAATACGTTTACGGACAGAAAATACAAACCTGCGAATTTCTTACGATACGATCGGAATTTGCAAGTAAGATTGACACATGCATTACTAAGGCTAAAGAGTTCAGATGATATAAAAATCTCAACTTTTGTGGGGGTAATCGGGGTGGTGGGGTGGCAAGGTGTGGATTCACGAAATCCCCTTTAACTTTAGGTTTAAGCCCGCTCTAAGATTATCTTAAGAGTCACATCCCTTCAATCTCAGTCGAAATGTGTTTCTGCATTATTCCATTGTGCTCTGCTGCTCTTGTTGTCGAATATTTGAGGTATTTCTCAGTGGCGGATTTAAGGAAAAAAGGGCCCTGTACCGCTTAAGGTGGAGGCCCTTTAGTGTCGTAAGTGCTGTAATGTCGCCACTTTAGTGCAACAAGGAGGTGTCTGAAGGGGGCCCTGGAGCAATATTTTAGGGGGCCTGTCGGCAGCTGCTGGACACTACTGACCAGTGGTGTAACCGCGGGGGGGGGGGGGGGGGCGCAAGCCCCCAAACGGAACCCGTGACCCCGCCAGCCCCCCCCCAAAGAACTGACCTTTTGGACAGTGTCTATGGAGAAGGACCCAAATTAGCCCCCTCAAAAAAGGACTTGCAACCCTTCTGCCCCCCCCCCCAATTTGCAAAGGTTCTTGGTTACGCCACTGCTGCTGACTCTTACATCCACCACTGGATTTCTCTTAAGAGGGATGTATATGAAAATAATGTCAACTTGTGTTGGGACGCTTGTGAAGCATTCTCCTATCCATGCATCCTCCCTATCCACACCAATCCAATGTTGACGTTCTTGTAGGGGGGCAAGAACAAATTTCAGGATTCAACCATGGACCAGAGAGAAGAGGGTGGGGCTTTGACGGGCCATAAAAGTGATCGGACATTTTTTACCACCAAGGTTGTAGCCTCTTATTGACCCAAAATTTGATGTCCTATTTTTATATTACCAAATTATGTTACCAGGATGGATGGTTGTGTGTTTTGGCAACTATGATGGTTAACAGGGCCAGAAGACTGAGTTGGGCCATTCCATGTCAACGTTTGAGATGTGCACTGCCACACGTCATGGATTTTTTTTGCTTAGGTGTGGTGGAGGTAGCATTGATGAGATATGCAATCCCGAAATTTTGAGCATCATAGTCCATTTTGGTTTCCACTAGTAGCATTCAGAAATTTAGGTGGGGGCGGTTTGGTTTTTTTTGGTGGGGGGTTACCATAAAAAGTGCTGCCCCAATGGAGAAAAAGATATGTTGTTATGTAGAGAGAAAGGAACCTTGCACCCCATCTTCACGAATAAAATACCACCCACACACGTGATTACAGTACCCCACATGGAATACAGATATGAACATATGACGCATGAATAGAATTATAATGATTTCTTCTTTATTGATTCCATCATTACTGCTGCTGCTTGTTGTTATTCACGACATACACGGTCGACTGATGAAGAGGCATGTGTTGTTGCTTTGCCGTGCATTCAAAGTGATTTAATGTTATTTAGTTCGAACGCGTCCCTCCACGCTTATGTGCGTGGGGACGCCAAACGCGCACGCATGGCTGCTACGGCGCGCCAGCCGCAGACGCGCCTGCCATTAGCAATAACGTCATTCCCCTTTTACTCAAGAGTTGTGGCAAAATCGCAACAATACAATAACGTCGTCACATTCCCCTTTCCTTTAAGAGTTTGTGTCGAACTCTGCACGAAATAATACTATTTCTCAGTTTCTGAAAGTTCATCTTCTTCTTCTTTTGGTTCCTCCTGATGATAAAGATGTCAATCATACAGTCTCGTTCCATAAAGACAATAATAAGTTCCTTGCTCAGCTACTGTTCTGCCACAACAGGTTGCTGGTAAATGGATGCACACTAAAGCTGTGCTTGTCAAGTCTTCGTAGTACGATAGGCGTTAAAAAAAACACCCCCCCCCCCCCCCCCCAAAACAACACAAAATTGGCCATTATTTCCAACCAATTCAAAACATACCAGAATTCTTTATCTGGCAAATTCACAAAGTTCGACGTCTGAGTCCTTCCAGATCGATCGAGTCTCGAAATATCCGCAGTGTCACTTACTGCTGGAATTAAAGTTAAAAGGAATAAAGTTAAAAGTTTCAGCATTTCTCTTAGCTGAATTTCACAACTTACGGCTCCAAAAATGTCTATCGACGACGCATCCCAATTATAGATCCTCTTCAAAGCTCTTCAATGACGATCCTTTAAAAATACAGTTCTTGTTTCCGCTTCCATGTTATGTAGAGAGAAAGAACCCATTGTCACAAATAACTACACCACACACGTGATTACAAGTACACAAATAGGAGATACAGATATGACACATATGACGCATTATGAATAGAATTATAATGATTTCTTCTTTATTGATTCCATCATTACTGCTGTTGCTGTAGTTTAACGACATACACGGTCGGACTGATGAAGAGGCATGTGTTTGCTTTGCCGTCGCATTCAAAAGTGATTTAATTGTTATTTAGTTCGAACGCGTCCATCACGATTATGTGCGTGGGGACGCCAACGCACCGCATGGCTTGCTACGCGCGCCAGCGCGGACGCGCATGCATTACAATAACGTCACATATGTTGAGAGGGTCACAGATTTGTAATGCACCCCTCCTCTACAACTTTAAAAGTCACTATCTAATGGTAATATTTGGTGGAGAATTCAAATCAGGTCTCAAAAAGATATGTGGTGCATATCTCAAACATTGAAATGGAATGGCCCAGTTACCACCTATCCAAAACAACCCTAGTATTATATTTTTATTGTAATCGATGATCACATTCCTTTGCATACATGCAAACACAACACATTTAACCCAAACCACAAGTACCTTGTCTAGACCAAATATAATAGAACTAGAATTTCGGCGGTTCTCGGGCTTTCGCGCTCGCTATAGTCAAAGAATATAAGCTGTTGGGCCGCCCCATGAAAAAACTTAAACAATTTTGACACACACATCCATACAAACACCACACACAATAAACACTACATACACACAGCACATACACGCCCGCGCAACGGATTGCTAAGTGGTCTGCCAGCTATAGCTGGCAACCCACAAATACAATTGGCTACCCATATGGCATGTTGTTTAGCCATCACTTAAAAGCAATGCCTATAATTGGTTATGTTGTTTGCACCCCTCACTTTCTATGGTTGAACAGTCTATGTACAACACATCCACTCAGTCTCTCATTTCATATTTCTGAAAATTCAATATGCCTAAGAATCTGTCCCCACAAGAGAATGATTTTGAACGGCAGATTCATTGGCAACGGCAAGATGTTACAACCCATCACAATCTCTCTACTCTCTCCCTCCCTCTGTCGTTTCTCCTCCTCCCTTCCTTCCTTCTACGTTTACTATACCTCTCCCTTCCTCCTCACTCAGTCCTTCCTCACTCCCTCACTCCTTCACTCCCTCACCGTCCTTCACTCACCCACTCTTCACCACCCTTCAACCCCTTCACCCACTCCTTCACCCACTCCTTCACTCACATCCTTCACTCACTGTCCTTCACGCATCTTCACTCACTCCTTCACTCCACTCCTTCACTCACTCCTGCACTCACCACTCCCTCCACTCCTTCACTTCACTCTTCACACTCCACTCACTCACTCATTTCCTTGCCCTCATCACTCACTCACCACATCACACTCACTCCTTCACTCAGGTCCTCCACTCACTTCTTTCACTCACAAATCCCTTCACCCACTCCTTTACCCACTCCTTCCCTCAATCCTTACCCACTCCTTCACCCCGTCCTTCATCACTCACTCCTTCACTCACTCCTTCACTCACTCCTTCACTCCCTCCTTCACTCCTCCTCCCTCCTTCACTCCCTCCTTCACCTCGCTCCTTCCATCAGCTCCTTCACTCATCGCTCCTCCAACATCTCAATCCCTTCACTCTCTCCTCTTCACTCTCTCCTTCACTCACTCACTCACTCTCACTATCTACTGCACTACAACCAACATAGATATCATCCACCTTACCTCATGCCCATCTGGGCAGCTTTGATTGCAGCTACATATCCACCAGGTCCAGAGCCTATCACCACTAAATCTTCTCTTCAGTTTATATCCGAGTATGCCTTCGGAAAAGTTACTGTTGAAGAAGCTGTCCATCTTGTTACTCGGCCACCCTGGCAACAGATCAAGCCAGTTTTTTGTTCATAGTGCAATATTTTAAAAACATGGAAATTCAATGACTGAATCTAGTAGAAATTTCTACTGTTGTCTTTTATGAAATGTCCCAAACACACAACATGTAGCAAAATGGGGCAACTGTAATTTTTAGCTTGGGCCATTTTTGACTATGTGTAGAGTCCAGTGAAGAATTTCTGGCTCTTTAATATGTCTTGAGACATTCTCCTGACATAAACAATCAATAGCAGCATGATAAGTATATGAATCAAAACAAGGACATAGTCGTAGTGGAATTTTGATGCCACACATTTCACATTCCACCAGATATTGGGTCATTTGGCAAGCAATTCCGTGAACAGGGATAGCAGAGCATCATTTTCTCAGTGGATTTGTCTTCTATGAAGGTTAATGAACAAATTTAGCAAGGATGCACCTTGGGAAAGTGTGGGCGGAATCCAGGAAATGGGGGGGGGAATTCATAAACAGGGGTCAAAATGAAAAATTCTTTGATTGGCTGTAAAAGCTACCCAAAGTGGTGCTTCTTGTTCAACGGATAAAATCCTCCAGCACAAGTAAAAGGAGTGATTTAATATATTCTATATACGTCTTATATCCGTCTATGTTATTGGTGACATACAGATCACAGCAAGCAGGCCTTCAACCCAATCAATACTAGTATATTGGAAATATAAGAACAATAACATTCAATCCTCATCCCTCTGAGTACATCACCTGGATATGTTGCAAGATGTCAAAGTTATGTTTTTTTTGTGTTTTTGTTTTTTTTTTTTTTTTTTTTTTTTTTTTTTTTTTTTTTTTTTTTGTTTGTAAACATTGACCATTGGTTGAAGCATTTTCAGTTTTAACAGTCCTCATGAGTCTGAGGTATGGACAGACTCACGTTTGATGGAAGTCGCCGTTTTGTTTTTTGCAGTGTATTTGCCATTTGCATGCAGTGCTTTGAAATGGAAGCAATATGAATGTGTACTGCAAGCATTTTAAGTCTTGCAGCAATCAACCTTTGAGGCTGCTGAGGTCATTAACTCTTTGCTGGAAAATTTTCATTGCCAAAAGAAATACTTTGTTTTTTTCTTTGCCTAGCCTTATCAAAAAATTTAAATAATTAATAACTTTAATCTTTTTTTTAAAAGTATTTTCAATTTCACATGTCAAATACTGGATAATTAAAGGCCCCCTCTAATAAATGCCCCTGCACTAACTTTTTACATGAAAAATACAAGCCCCAAATAAATGCCCCCACATTTTTCATGGAAAACATTGCGAAAATGATGGAAATACCACACAGACATAACCGACCTTTCCCAATGACT
>JAMKCH010017446.1:0-44920 GCA_023653785.1 Ophioderma brevispina
CTCGCAAGTCAATGATCACGGCTGCAGTGTGCCTCCATCGGCAACTGCACAACTTGGAGACACTGACATTACTACAGGAACTACAGATGGTGATAGTGATACAACTGATGGTAGTGGGGATATTTCAAATGTAACTGTGAACACTTTGGGATGTGGATGGGGTACGAATGGTGAACCTTTTCCCTGTCCTACAACTTTCCCCTCTACAGTCAGTGGCTGTTGACGATGCAGTTCGTCGCAAATGCCCGACAATGAACTGTTAATACCAGAACAGAATTCACCTGGAGGTGATATCCCAGTATTCAAGAAATTCATTATCTGAACAGATCATCAGGATGAATCTTCAGTGTTTCTCAAGAACATTCATTACCAGAACAGATTTCGCCTGGAGGTGGTGATGAATCTTTGGTGCCCTGCTCAAGAACATTAATCACTAGAACAGATTTCACCTGGAGGTGAACTTCGCAGTTTGTGACAAGAACATTTATACCAGAACAGATTTCACCAGGGGGTGAATCTTCAACTAGTGTCAGGCAAGATTTACTTAGCGGATTTCATAGATGGTGAATCTGAATCTTCCTCGATAGTTGTTCTGAAGAGAATGAAGTTAATTTCGAAGATGAGATGCAGGTGTGCCTGAGTATCAAACTGATCCAGATTGATAAATCCCTTCCCCCATTTTCCCTTAAGGCAAACCAGTAGTACACCTATTCTACGCAGATCGGAAAGACAAGACGTCAACCAACTTGGATGCGGAGTGGGAGAGACGATTAATGTTTCATTAATGAATTTATATATATGTTGTATTTTTGTAAAATTTAGCGTGCGTACTATACTAGTCAATACCGAAAAAAATGATCAGCTGATTATAATTTGAGGAAGGAACATCTCTGGGAAAAGAATTGGTATGGTGCACACCCTATGAATTCGGCCGCCTTCGCGGAATAGACTCTGTTGGGGGAGTTTTGGCAAGAATGCTGAATTCATCACATTCTTTTATTAAGGACCACCTCGAATGTGTAGTATATGTAATGGTATAATTTGTATATTATAGTTTTTTTTCAGATTCTAATTAACACACTATTAAGCCGCGGGACCGCGTCTTGGTAGACAGGGGGAATTGTGTCAAGAATTATCATAGCGTTCCACTTGTTAAACAGTAATAGCGGCCATCTTTTGTTGAATTTTAGTTAGGTGAAAGGAGAGCGGAAGTAGGCTCTGCCCTTCAGTGTATGAAATCCCGGCCGTGTATTTTTTTCTGTTTGAATCTTTCGCGCGCAAGTTTTGTTATTTAAATTTCCAGCTGTGGTGAATGAATACGTGTTTACTAAATTGTAAACATAGTGGAATGCTTGATCGTTCGCGTCGTTTTGGCCACACTGGCACAGGTTGACGAGGTGTAAAGACACTCGTCTCTGTAAGGGCGTCCCATGGACTCGTCATGAACACACACGCGGTAGTTGCGGTTGAATTTCTATTTGTTTGTTCGTCTTATTTTTCAAGATTAACACGGGATTTTAAAACAGTCCACGTACTGGTTTCCCCGTGATGTAGAATAGTTTAAGCTCTCGGCACAAGCTGAGAAACTCTAATTTTGGAATGTTTTAGAAATTAATTCAAAATTAAAATGGCCGCGAATGAGTGTGTGTGGTAAGTCGTACATCCTTTATCTTTCGCTGACTGACTCTAGGGTAGTTGCGTAGTGTGTTAGTAATTGAATCTGGTTTAGCTGGAGAGTATTCTCCACTGAATATGGCGTTCGACTTGCAAAAGATGTGGTAGGAACTTTATAAGGGACTTGGACAATCTGCATACGGGTGACGATTGGACGTATTCGTCCAATAAGGAAATGGAAAACAAATGTTTCCAGTTAATGACAATTCTGGTTCATTTTTAAAGACGGGAATAAAGGGACTAGGAAAAAAAACGGGCGGTGAAATTTAATGCTTGTATGTGGAGTTTTGTATTGTTTGTAATCAGCGAAAATAACCTTGTTAGTCATTCCACATTTTGCAACTTATGCACTTACGAGTGCGCACTCGGCATATGAGATATCTTTCTGGGGCCCCAAATTGCACCTCAAATTTATTTTTAAGTAGGGAAGGTTTATGCAAGTACGCGGTGTCAAGTCATTTTGCTTGAGTAGTGGGGTAAATTGTGGGTTGTTGGGAAAATATATTGTTTCAAGTTCATATGTTTGATCCGGACAAGGATTGTAAAGGGCTTATGGTGCCGTGCACATTTCGGGAAAGCTGAGAGGATTATTTCTGAAAGTCGATCATTTGGGTACCTTGATCGAATTGGTGTGAATAGGGGACAGCGAGCAACATCTTGTTCAAATTTAAGGGTGGTGACGTCCACATTTCAGGGAAGCTTGAGAAGATATGTGAAAACTAGTTATTAAAGTGTATTCGATCATGGGGTTGTACTTTGATCGAATAATTGGTGGTGAAAATAAGGGACAGTGAGCATAACAAGTTCGAATTTAAGGGGTGACGTCACCATTTCAGGGAAAAGCTTGCAGAAGATATTTCAGAAAACTAGTGATTAAAGTGTATGCGACACTGGTGTTGTGTACTTTGATAGAATTGGTGTGTGGAATAAGGGACAGTGAGCATAATTTGTTCAAGTTTAAGGGGTGACGTCACCATTTCAGGGAAAGTTTGAGAGATTTCGAAAACTAGTTATTAAAGTGTATTCGATCAATGGGATACTTTGATTCGAATGGTGTGAATAAGGGACAGTGAGATAATTTGTTCCAAGTTTAAGGGGTGGGAGGTGATGTCACCATTTCAGGGAAAGCTTGAGAAGATATTTTGAAATTAGTGCTTGAAGTGTATTCGATCATTCTTGGGTACCTTGATCGAATTGGTGCGAATAAGGGACCGTGAGCACAAGTTCAAATTTAAGGGTCGACGTCAAAATAGGTGAAAATTGTTTTGGTGTGGTACAGAAGAATTCAATGATCAAAATTATTGGTCCAAAATTCAAATCTATTTTTTTGTGTAAATGTTGTGGACACATTGTTCCATATTGAAAGATTGGTAAAGAGGAAGAGTTCCGGTGTGGGTTATGATCAAAATTTATTGTTGCAAAATCTATTGGTCAAAATTGATCAAATGATTATTCGAAAAGGTTGTGGACACATGGTTCCATATTGAAAATGGTAAAGAGGAAGTTCCGGGTATTGATTCAAAATTATTGATCAACATCTATGGTCAACTGATCAATTGATTATTTGAAAAGGTTGTGGACACATGATTGTTCCATATTGAAAGTTGAGTTAAGGAGTATTGGTATGGACAAAGATTATTGTCCCCCCCAAAATTGATCATTTGTAAAGGTTGTGGACAATGTTCACATTGGAAGGTGGGTAAAAAGACGATTCGGGTATGATCAACTTAATGATTTCAACATCTATTGGTCAAAATTGATCCCAATTGATTATTGAAAAGGTTGTGGACACATTGGTCCACATTGAAAATTGGTTATTTAAAAAGGAAGGTCCGGGTGGTTATTGATCAAATTTAGTTCAACATCTATTGGTCGAAATTGATCCAAATTGATTGTTTGCAATTGAAAGGTTTGTTGGACACATTGTTCCACATTGAAATTGTTTATTCGGGTGTGACACGTGTTCCACATTAGAGTTGGTTAAAGTAGTTTTGCTATGATTCAAGATTTATTGGTCAAACCTATTGGTCGGAAGCTGTTGGTCCAAATTGATTATTTGTAGTGGTTGTGGACACATTCCACATAAGTTGTTAAACATTTGGATGGACCGTTTTCGATCAAAATTTGTGAGCGAAATTGATCATTTATTGGCAACGGTTGTGGACACATTGTTCCACTTTGAAAGTTGGTGAGTGAAATTTCATCGGGTGATTTGTACAATGTTTAATTGGGCGAACATGGAAGAGGAAAAGATTGTTGTCAATGAAATAAGAATCATATTGTATTCATTTAGCAAGTAATAATTGGTAGGAAGTTTGTAAAATTGGACAAGCTTGGATTTGATTTGTGAAATTATATTTTGCACCAAACAAAAAATTGTCAAGTGTTATTTATTTTGGCTTTGGTTACAATTGGAGAGTTGAGCACCTGCTCTCTTGCCGCTGTCGGTCACGCTACCCACGGTCAGGGAATTGTTTATTTTCGCCAAAGTAAAATTTTATCTTATTACAAAACCCCTGGTCCGTGACAGTATTTCTAGTAGAGACACTTTTGTTTGCGGTACTCTGGTGTTGTTAAGCACGAAGAAAGAAGTTGGTAGTAATAATGTAATTTATCATTTCATTGCCACAAAAAAATACCAATATGGCTGCTCAAAAGTCAAGTATGCGATCGGAATATTGGAAATGATCTTAACTCTCCATATATCTATTTCTGAATATAGAATACCATCCTGAACCCACGAGTTCTGCAGGTGTTCAAAATCTGTTACAATTGAACACATCTGCAAGCTTATTTTAATACCACGAGAAAGCGTTGAACACCGCGGGACACGTCACGTGTTTCTCCAATTTTTGCAGTTGTATAGGCGAGATTCTATTGTCTATATGTTATGCTTCATGGCTTTACACTAATGAGATATATGTTTTGAGTCACAAGAAACCCTTAATGGGTATTTTTCTGTAATCGACGTTTCCAAATTCAAGATGCGCCATATAGCGCCTTTAAATATTATTTCAACCTATATTATACACACAATGGCCAAAAGTATTGCAACAGCAGAAAAAAGCGATTTTATAATTCATTCAAATTCGATTTAAAATTGGTATTCAGGTTTTTTGACTACAAATTGCGTAAGTATGTCCCAAAGTGGGTTGTTCAAACAGCTGAGTTTCCCAGAATCAAGTCGTGCGACACAAGTTTAACTATTAAGTGACAGGGGTTTTCACTCCCGTTGGTGCCAAGGGGGGGGGGGGGGGGGGGTTCCATGGGACCCCCCCCCCCCCCCAGGAACCCACTTTCCCGAGGAATTTTTTGCACGAAATTTAAAACCACTGTGAGGATCATAAGACAACCCCAAATCAGCAATAAGAATGAGATTGTTATTTTGGGTGCAAATTAGGGGCAAAACAATTGTTTTCAAAACACGCGAAAATTGGGCAAAAAGACGGAATTCAAATGACCTTGTGCTTACATCAAACATTTTTGACACTTATTTTATGGTTTTATAATATATTCTAGAAGACCCAAATTACTTATATTTAACACAAACTAGCCTTTTTAGGGAATCCTGTATTCTTTACGGGTGTTGCAAAATACAACGTCATTTCCCATAGAGTTTGTCAAGTAAAGGATTGGCAACGTAATGATGAAATTGTTTGTTTTCCCAGCACATAAAGGGTTTTAATTATTTTTTGTTACTAATAATTGTTTACTTACATGTTATTTGTGAACTTATATCAGCAAAAAAAAATGCTTTGGTTCTCGGTTTCTATTTTATCTTTAAAATTATTCTCAAGGACTTCCGTTAGTGCCCACAGGGGGGGGGGGGGGTTCCATGGGACCTCCTCACTAATTAACTCATTAACGGCTGGCCGATTAAATTATTTTGGGTATAAAGAAGCGCTTTAAAAGTCAGACAATTACAAAAATTTCGGCGCAAAGATCCCGCGCAGTAAGCGGCCAGCGCGAAAACAAATTTGGATGATCCCTAGGAACCCCCCGTTCACTTAAGCGTTCAATTTGATTTCCTTATCCCTAATATGGCGGGTGAAAGAATCTGTCTAATGATAACTTGCTGATTGTACTCCAGAAGGAATACAGAAGAGGACGTCAAAAATGGCCTGCCAACTATTCGCAAATGAACCTCTTTACGATTTTGTCAGGGTCTACTCTAAATGTTAGGGCGAAAATTGTTGCGTGGTTGTATGGACCGGAATGAGAAAAATGTCAATAAAAGATTGGAGCACGTTCACCACCATTGGACTCCGGAAATTTAATGGCAAAAAAGAGGTCGCGTGATAACCTGAAAACAACTTTTAATGGCAACCGTTGACATTGTGCTGTTTGTCATGTAATGTTAACCGTAAATTTACAATCCGTAAACCACGCGAGTTATCATTGTAATTGCATTTCAGGTGTATCGATTCTCGAATATTTTCGAATCCTCAACTGTCTTCATTGACTTAGCGCGTTTCCGTTCCATACACCACCATGATTTTCTCTCATAAAAATTTTAAGTAAACCCTAGTGAACCATTGAAACCCATATCTTTTGCGTCTTGTCTGTATTCCTTCTGGAGTGCATCGACAGTTATTGAGTGTCAAGAATCCATGTATAATTTGAAATCAATTGGTATTTTGAATTTCGTTTTTCTCTGAATGTTGCAATACTTTTGGCCAGTGTGTTACCGCCTAGTTATTTACATCAATAATTATCATTTTAACAGGTGTACTTTAGGGAGGGGATAAGTATTAGGCCCGTTAAATAAAAATGTAATCTGGCATTTGATGCTCGTCGTTAAACATGCAATGTTAAGTGGGCCAATATGGTTCACTTTTTTGCCCTTTCTTTAAAACCCTATAAATGACGATACATTCTGTATTGTATTTATTATAGCATCCACAATTGATTTTTTAAAGTTGAAAGTAAGTATCAAAGAAGTTGTCTTTGAAACGTTACAAAACTCGTCTCTGGTATTTTTGTTTTGCCAACATGCTTAAAATTCAAAATGACGGTCATATAATTATTATGAATATATGACAAGTTTGTAGTTTGAATAAATTAAAAGGATGTCAATTGCTGCCTCTTTATTGTAGCATGTTAACACACTTGACATGTCAGATAATCAGTTCCTACTGGGTAAAGAGCCTATAAACTTATGACTCTATACAAATACGATGAGGTAGTATATGGGTCAAATGATGATTTCTGGGCATATTGGGTTTCGTCGGGTTGGCCATATTGAATTTGATGTTGATTTGAGATCAAATCACATCAAGAACCCGTCCAGTATATTCCCCGTGCTTTAAAACCTGGATATAGAGCATAAAATAATGCCCCCGTTTGAATGAATTTGAAAGTGGTAGCGGCCATATTGGATTTTAAAAAAATGCCACTGCACGAATTTTGCACACCCTCCATAATTGGAGTGGCTTCGGTCCTCATAAACAAACTCGCATCGATATGAAAGTCCTGTACTCCATTTCCACCTGCGCCCACAGTTCCCTCGGACATCATAGGTTCCTACCAGCGCGGATTTCTGTTATCAGTATAGGGATGAACGAGATAACTTGACCCATTATTATATGTACAAGTTGATTGACAAACAAGCAGCGCTAATAAGCAAACACGATGCCACGTAAATCAAACAAGCGAAACAGTTGGTCCACCAGCATGACATCGTGCTACTTAGCACGAAATCCCCTCAGCAAAAGAATATCTTGAAAGGTACACTATAACACTAGCCAAAGTATGTTTCGACAGCAGTGACCATATGACGAAATTGGCTCAGAATTTTTAAAGGTGAATATATTTTAAATTTATTAGTTTGATTATGTTTAAAATAGATATAATAAAACTGGATCAGCGCCATCATAAACCAAGTTTATGGTGGTAATGAGTAGCTATGAGAATTACAGTAAAACACAAGAATGTATCGCAATTTAACGCAACCTAGTCAATATTCATTGAGACGTCCTGTCCACATTTTTTAGCATTCTCAATTTCAATCATTAACAAATATAGTTCCTCAGAATATAAAAAAATACTGTAGACGTATTACTTTATTCTACTCCATTGGATGACCATACGAATGCAAACATTTCACTGTGATTCAAATACTATCCTTGTAAATGATAAATTTCAATGAGAATGCAATTCTCAGTTCAATGGTGGTATCTCAATTTGCTTACCACCCCCCCCCCCCCCCCCAATTGGCCACAGAGATTACTTCCCATAATGAACTCTAACTATTCCAATGTACGGTTTTCATATATAACGCATGCAGTTCAATATTGATCTTGATTTTCCTGTATTGCAAAGGTAAAAGCTTTCGCCACAAACCACGTTCGCACGTCGTTAAAACCTATGCCAAATTGCTCGACTAACTGCCAATGATTGTCGATCCAATCCTACCTGTTCTTCAGATATAGTTGAAGGAATCAGTTAATGCAATACTCATTCTAAATACCGGTGAGGCAGGAGGTTGTGGTCCTCGGACTCATCGTCACGTACAATGGTCATTATGATTAGCGTAAACCAACGTTACGTGAACTAAGGGTAACTTTACAAGTTAAAGGGCATTGAAATAATTACCCCGAGATTGGAAAGACTTAACAAATAATATGCAAGGCACAGATGAGGGCTGCTTTTTAATTTTTTGGCTTCTTCATAAGGCCTTCAATAATGTTCCAATTAGATGCTAAAAAGTTGGAAGATGTCAATTGGCATGAGCTTGTACAAATTACAAATTACAACCAGGTCTTTCACCTCACTCATGCATACCTATAACAAAGGTGTAGTTCCCGTAGTATTCGTAATTTTCAGATCAATTAAATACCCGACCTCAAAGTACTTGTGCTATTTAAAGTGTGACCCAACGTTCTGTATACTATCCAACATGCATGTCGTTCTTAGATTTAGAAAGTCTCCAGAAATTTGGAATGGCGTTGTCATCCGAAAGGTGGAAGACCTCTATTGACTCAGTCGAAATTAAATCTATCGTCCCCATCACCTATGTTTTTTATATGACCATTTTTTTTTTTACTTGTTTGAGATCTATTTGCGTATGTACTTATAATGTTATGGTCTATCACATGAACAAAGTTACAATCTTGAAAGTGACCTAATTATAGTGCGATATCAATTACGAATTTTAATCAATAAGCTACCAAATGATATCGCGATTTTACAAACTGTCGTATCCCATAAACTCCAATTTTTTTTGAACCAAAATCAGGTCCAGTAAGGTTTAAAATGATGCCAAATGTATATAACTATTAATTTAGGTCAATATCAATATGGCTGCCGTCTTAGATTTCAAAAAATGACCGCACTGAAAGCACATTTAAGCCCAAGCTGAGTTAAGAAGATTAAAAAACCCGCTATTTTAAGGATAACCCCACATTGGTAATGCTGAGGAGTTCAAAAAGCACACTGAGACGTGCAGCAGTAACAGCTACCAGTATTTGAATTTCAAGATGGCAGTTGATTTCAAAATGGCCACCAATGAGCTATATTTGAAATTTAGCCAAATGAAAGTAGGTTGTGAAGGGTTAAATGATCAGTTGTCAGCTATTGTTTGACCAATTAAGGTCCAGTAGTGTGTGTAATAAATCTGTCCATTGAGTTATGTCAATACACCTGCATCCTAGATTCAATATGGCTGACGACGAAATATCCAATACAGTATCCCACATAAGCATTCTCCACTTATGAATGATAAAACACTAAGAGCCAAATGACAATGCGAAAGAGTTAAAAAAAGAACACTGCTGACATTGTAGTAGCCACATTTAGAGGCAAATCTTGAATATCAAAGATGGGCAGCTGGAAATGGCTGGACGTTGAACCTATATTGGTAATATATCTACCTTTGAACCACATTTGATCTTAGTTTTTTTCTTACTGACAAAAACCTATTTCTAATTAATATAAGAAATTAAAAGACCACCCACTTTGTAGGAAGCCACAGTTGTGTGCTATGCTAAGGCAACTCCTAAGTTCTTAGTAGCCTGAGTTAGTTATTTTGGCACTGATAATGATGTGCATAAAGTAGACTGCATGCAGTTAGCTATTCTGTATCTGCATCCATCGGTATATCCTCTTGAGCAACCACGTTGAACCGCTCTACTCAATCTTTTGCCTCCTTAGGGCCAAATTGGGGCCATTGCGTACTTGGTTCCACCAAGCTTCCAGTCCCAATTAATAGCACCAAGTAGGACTAGGGTGTAGGATAAATTACAGCACAAGTAGCCCAAAAGAGATATCCAGGAGTTTCATAAGGCTCCACTGGTAAGTGAAAACAGTTAAGAGCCTGCCCGTATGAAGGGAGACGTAGTAAAGTGGCTCTGTGGACGTCCCATAAACATGCCCTCATTTAGCACATTTGGTCACGCAATGCAATGGCAAACTTTCTGTGGTTTATTGTGGTATAATAAAGGGTCTTAATTTTACTCAGGTGGAACCCAATACATTTTATTTTGACAAATTTGTGTTAAATTTGGCCTAAAGATGGGCCTCGTGCATACAGATAGAAAATTAGTATATAGATATTCTGCTTTCAGGTTCTCAGAGTTTTAATTTTTCCAAACCAAACTTGAGGCCAAATGGCCTACAATCCAAAGTCAGAAATTCAGAATTTACTAATCTGGCCTAAAACGAATGTTGGGTAGTGGAAGGCCCTGTACTAAGAAGACCAGGCCTAAGGCCAATGTCTAATGTGCAACCGTAGCGAAACTTTAAGCTGAGTTTTTTAAACAAAACTTTTTCTGACATTTCCTACAAACGATATGCGCTGCTATTCTGTGATATTAGCTAGCAGCTGTCGTAGATACTTTTCTCTCTTTATTCTAATTCCAACTGTCCCTTATTATTTCAGAATGCAATGTAGTAAAATAGCAAAAAATCAAGTTGAGATGTTGCTATTTGAATTCAAAAAACCCAAAATCAATGACAACATGTAAAACAATCTTCCAAATGAATAAAGAAAGTTTCTTACGGAAAAAGTCGTATGTATACATTTTACGAAATCAAAACGAACAACAAGCTCAAGCTTACAGTTGTTATCATTTGTCTACACCCGGCTTGGATCTTTAATCAACCTATATGACCTATACTAGCTTGGAATCCACAAGTTGGAGCTATCTTAAATGTACAATACAATGTGCATGATAACTTAAGAGAATCTGATCACCGAGCTCTCACATCACGTAGCACAGTTGTCATTATTAAAGAAAGTGACAATTCTTTAGGTGAAATCATGCTTGATGCTACGTCACATTCGAAAGCCTACGGGTCACTCCTAAGGTATCATAATGTGGTCCATACACTGGAAAAGGATCTCTCTCTCTCTCTCTCGGTGATACAATCCTTAAGTGGGCCCGATTCATGATGATATTCTGATGTTTTGGTATTAAAAGAGGTGGATATGAACGAGTTACTTGTCATATAAATTGGCATCTGACTGAGTGGTCTAAACCGGAAATGAACCTTTGGTCTTAAAAAGCACAAAGATTCCATTAAAATGCTATAGCAACCATGGGATGCATACAGTACTTTTGATTTCCTGTGTTTCGTTATACAGGTCAAACTTAAAGGTTGGTGATTGGTGACCCAATGGACAACCTCGTCCCCACTTTAACGCCATCAAAATTGAGATTTGGTATCAGAAGAAGTTTTTTACTCATTAGCCAGTGAAATTTACAGCCCAGGAAATGTTTCAGTTTGTCCGACCACATATTATACCCAGTCTGCTTGGGCCAGTTTAATAACATTTACCCTTTTTATCCAAATGCTTGACCGATTAACCCAAAATTTGAAATAGATGTTTTTAATGAAAATCGGACCATGTTTCCCACCTTTTAATCACTTTTAGCAAGAGTTCATAATGAATCAAAAGTGGTATTGCTTGGTATAGATTTCATACAATTCATACAAATAACGAAATTTTTTTATGAGGAGATTTCACAAATTCTAACATAAATACATTTTGTTTTATTCACAAATTACTACTCGCAAGTAGTTGATGAACGACGTGCAAACATCATGCATTGTTCATTGTCCACTATGTGCACTAAGACACACTCAAACCTAGAAGACTTCTCATCAGACCAAAGTGTAACAATCATAACAAAAGTGTATCTTCGTTTTGGTAGTCCAAATAAAGAATGTTTTTTCAATGTCAGAAATATGACCCGTATCTTCTAATCTGATGGATTTGTTAGCTCCCAATGAAAAAACAATAAAATGGAAACATCACATAATATCCAGTGCTGAATTTCTCCAACACAACGATCGTTTAACAAGTACCAAGTACGTGTGTTCTTTATACCTTTCCATTTCGAATCAGGCTTGTTAGCATTTCAATATGAGATTTTCATTCATAAGTGAAGTTAGGCTTGATATGGATAATCAGTGGTGGCCATTTTGAAATCTAAGGTGGTAGGAATATTGACATTGATCTAAATGAATGTCCTGATGCATTAAGAGTGATGAAAATCTTACTGGACTTTATTTGATCAAAGCAGTGAGATTTGATCACCAACCCGTCAAGAGGTACATTTCAGAAATGGGTAAAATTCCAAATGATAGTTCATTAGCGGCCATTTTGAAATCAGACCCCATCTTGAAAATCAAGATTTCTCTATCTGTTACAACTGCAATGTCAGCAGTGCGTTTTCTGAACTCCTCAGCATTACCAATGTTGGATTGTCCTTAAAATTAGTGTTTTTCATCATTCTTAACTCAAGTTAGGCTTAAATATGGATTTCAGTGGCAGCCATTTTGAAATCTAAGATGGCAGCCATATTGATATTAACCTAAATCAATAGCTCTATGCATATGTATCATTTTAAACCGTACTAGACCTTATTTGGTCAAGAAAGAGTGGAATTATGGCATTTAAGCTCTTGAAAGTAATATTTCATAATTGGGTAAAACTATAGAGGGCGCTGTAGGCCAATAGGGGGCGCTACATTTTTGGCAATAGGGGGCGCTACATTTTTGGCACTTTATCAGAAATTGTTCGGGGCCTCAATATGTATAAGCATACCAAGTTTTATGCTTTTAGGAAAAAGTGCACAATATTGCCTATTTTTGTGCTCAGGGACTGGGCTCAGTATGTAGTCAAGGACTAAATCTCTGTAAGTGCTCTAGTTTTTGAGTTACCTGCACTCACCTACTAGAAAGTTGAAGTAATGTTTTTTAGTTAGAGCGTGTCAAGATACATTAGTTTTCAATAATAAAAAAATCTGCAATGAGGGCAAAAGTTTTGCTACAATCGATTTTATCATTTCACTGTATACCCCAATTGGGCGATTTTGGGGCCATTGTTTTAGGGGTAGGGGTTACACTTTTGAGCATAATTTCAAAGCCTGACTCCCAATGGTCCTATAATTATTATCCTCTATAAATAACGAATAGTTTTATAAGATTGTGTGATTTTTAAATCTATATTTCGTTAGTTATAGCTATTTTAAGGTAATAAATGGCATTTTTGGGTCAAAATTTAGTAAATTTTCTTTACCTGACTTTATGTGTACTTTGTTATGTAAAATGAACCTTAAAATAACTTTGAGCCATTCTGTACTATCAAGGGGCACCAAAATAAGTTGAATCGTCCCGTGACTATTCAACATGCTAAAAATCACGATTTTTAGCATTTTGGGTAAACATTACGTTATTTATTAGCCATTTACTAAAAATGTAACAAAAAGTGGGTTTTCAAACTTTTCCAAAAACTGACCAGTATTGTTGTCTTCTACAAGAAACAAAATTAGCTCAATTCATCATGTATATGTTATGGATAACATATTTTAAAAAGTAAAATACCAACATTTACTACATTTTGACCAAAAAAATGCAATTTAGTACCTTAAAATAGCCATAACTACCCAATTAAACCAAATATAGATTTAAAAATCACACATTCTTATAAAACTATTTGTTATTTATAGAGGATAATAATTATAGGACCATTGGGATTCAGGTTTTGAAATTATGCTCAAAAGTGTTACCCCTACCCCTAAAAAAATTGCTCAAAATTTGAACTATTGGACATACAGTGAAATAATAAAAAGCAGTTATATCAAATCTTTTGCCCTGATTTCAGAAATTTTTATTATCCAAATCCAATGTATCTAGACAGGTTCTATCTAAAAACATTACTTCAACTTTCTAGGAGGTGAGTGCAGCTAGACCCCAAATATCAGGGGTCCAGTCCTTGACTAATGTGATGTGGGCGACGCTATCCAACAATTTTCAATTTTAAAGAGGTGCTAAAAAGTGTTGCAAACGTTCATCGTGCATGAGCTTGCACAAATTCAAATTACATTAGGTAAACGGCCTTATGCTTACCAATATTCTTTGCAAAAGTCTGCAGTACACGTTGATCATGCATGTTTTACATGTAGCATGAGAATTTAAGTCTGTGAAGCCAATATAATTTGTGAAGTTATGCATTTTCCGTAGTTGTCGCTTTCTCAAAACAGAGCATTAAAAAAGAGCGACATGGAAGCATTATTTTTTAAACAGAAGATTCAATTAAGAAGTTGAACTCTAAAAAAGTAGATACATCATGCTTTTACAAAACATGAATTTCATCATTTTTAATCTTTTGTGTGCGACCCAGAAACCCTTTTCGCTTTCTCAAAACAGAGCATTAAAATAAAAGAGCGACATGGAAGCATTATTTTTTAAACAGAAGATTCAATTAAGAAGTTGGAACTCTAAAAATTAGATACATCATGCTTTTACAAAACATGAATGTCATCATTTTTAATCTTTTGTGTGCGACCCAGAAACCCTTTTCCAAATCAAATTAGACCGTCGTTGACATTCTGCAATAATAATACATAACGTTTATAATAACAGCAAGTCAGGGCATTTTCAAGAGCGCCTTCTATCAATTATTGAGGTCTCAGCGATTTCATTGTTTTTTCGTAGTACAAGAAAATAAGGCAATTAGCGAGACTATCCGTCTGACTGTACATAATTGTATTGAAATCTTTGATAAGAATATAATGTGACCACTATCTGTGAGATATAATACCGTTGAACTTCACTAAAAACCTGTTTAGAAACTCTATGGGAAACATTTCATTATTTTCATAACCAAATTTCACCGACTGATAGCGGGTTTAATCGCTGAAATTTAGGGCCATTATATAATCTGAAATCTCTAACTTGATTTTATTTTCGTATATTAAAGCTAATATACACCGGTGTCATGATCTACTGTGTCCGTGTGACTGAGTGTCCTACCACCCATTTGTCTATTGTGTTCTCCATTGAGTGCTGTGTGCATCATTATTTTGTTTCAGCACTGTACTCAAATGGCCTCGTCTACAAGGTTACGGTTTATTCCGTACATGTTGCTATGGTACCTAGGAGTTTCTTTACACCGGCAAAGGTAATTCCAATGCCAGTAATGAAACTGAAAGATTTATTCTACAATACGCAGTATTATCGACCATACTCTGTTCTGCCATAATTTCCAGTGATAGAAAAATCCAGCGGGAGTCTAGTTTTAGGTGTAACTGGTAATACTGTTGTGAGAAAATCTCCACTGTACGTATAGGGCGATTTCACGGAAGGTCAATAGGTTAATTTGGTCAGACCTGCCTTCAGCATGTTCAGAACAGCCATGCATGCAGAGAATACAAAGGAGTCACCTGCAGAAATAGCTGAAATTTTCAGGTGAACCAGGTGCTTGCATTGTATTCTTCGCATGCTTGGATGATCTGGAGGGCAAACAAAAGTCCATTCAACATAATTTACCTTCCGTGAAAGGACACTTTTTGGGTTTTCTGAAGGCTGGTCTGACCAAGTTAAAGGTCCCAGGAAATGAGACGACAAACCTATTCCAAATCTTAATGGGACATTCCATTCCAATAAACAGTGCCAGAAAAAAAGAATGCACTACTAGTGACATCATTGGTGAAACTATTGATTTTCAGTCAGTGTCATGAATAGATTCACACCAGTCACCTGGAATTTTCTATTACTCTCTGAAAATCAATAGTACCACAAATGATGTCATCACCAACCAAAATATTGAAAGCTTTCTGGTCCCTCCTTGTAGACTTGACACAAACCACATCAATTCTATTTGAATTTCCTGGGACCTTTAACCTATCGATCTTCTGTGAAATAGCCCTATAGTTTAGCGATTGGGTAATCCACAGCTATCAACATAATCCCCCTTGGTGAATTCTTGCTGATTGGACTGGCCGGAGGGTCCTAGCCTTATCGACTAACCTCCCAATTGGTTGAATTGAATGTGAGTGTTACGATATGATAATATGTTCTCCAAAACGGGATGAATTCAGTATTCTGCCACCACATCCAACAACATGCAGTTTATTCCGTCGAGGCTGCCGAATTCATCGGGTGGTGGCAGAATACTAAATTCTTTCCCTCTAAAACAATTTTCATACTTTTTATGCACATTACCAACTTTTATGCGCACACACCTTTAAATATGACATGCAAGAATATGACCTATATCGCCTTACGACTACACTAAAGAATACAGCTTGCAGGACACCAATCGCCTTTGACCTCTGGCATGTCATGCATCTGATTTCGGTATTAAAGATTTTTCCTTAACACCAAGTTGCCTTTAAGCCCGGGGGTCTCAAGTTTGGTTTGGGTAGGGGCGTTCCTCCAAGAGTCTGGAAGTAGGACCCATATCTATACCAATTTTGCCGAAAAAAGGACCCATATATCAGAGATGCAGATTTTGGGTCAAATTTAACACAAATTTGCTATTTCTCCCTAAAATGTTTTACCTTTAAAGCAGATTTGGAACATTTTGGCCTTAGATTGAGGAAATTGGACTAATTTTAAACAATTGTTAGAAAACTTTGGCTTCCGATCGAGGAAAGTTTATTAATTTTTTCACAAATTGGGGAAAATTTGAAAAAAAGAAGACCCATTTCTATACCAAAATGGGCATGAAAAAAGGGTCATTCGTATACCAGAAGGCTGAAAACGAGACCCAAGTTTGCGGCACGTCCCCTTATTATTATTTGTTATTTGTGTTGAGTACCCCCGAGCCTTTACGTAAAAGAAAGAGAAATCAACCAGCAAAGCGCTTGACTACAAATCTACTTATACATTTGCAACAGTGTTATGTAAGATCGGCAATCCCCGAATTTATGGTAATTTCAAGACATTGTAGATTGATCTAAAGATGTGCCAATTTATATTGGCACACTGATTGTTGTTTGGACACACTATAGATAAAAAAAATCTTTATTTGAATGTCCAATATAAGAGTTACAGAGTTATGGCTAGTGACCTCTCGTAGACTCTATACCCCAGTCACATTTTGCATTCTAATTATTCAAAAACAAATAACATAGATGGTGTAACCAGTATACTTTCGGCTCTTGTACAATTTGACACCAAGGAATGAATCTGAAATAGGACCTTTTTACCATTTTGCCTCGTAATTATTGAACTACAACCTGCGGCTTGGGCAACCATTTATTTTTAATCCTTGAAAGGTAATGAACATGCTTTTTAACTCGTTTCGATTATTTCCGTATTTTGGCCTGTGTATAACCTCCCTAAAATATTCTAATGCTTTGATTTGGGTAAACTTTGGTATGTCGTTCTTAAAGGTTTACTCAAACAAATCTGGAGAAATTGGTTCCGTTTCAATTACGTTTGGGTTAAGTCTTTATTTGTCCTAAATTATCTGGCCAATAAATATAGTTCAGCCTCACGTTTGGCTGTGTAGGCAGTAAGGTTGTCACAGATGACCTCTAAGGATCCACAGCATTTTAGATATCTCACTTTTTTAAACTATTCACAAAATCTGTGACAATTTCTTATTTGTGAATTGAACAGACTACAAAATGTAGAGTACAATACCTCTATTCCTTATTTATTAATTTGATGATTTTAAAATATGGAGGCAATATGACAAGAGGGAATGTACTACAAGGCTTTCAAAAAGCTAAAAACTAAATTCTTTCATTTTTTCCCAGCAGTAATCCGGCAACTATAAATCACCATGGCGTACGAGAAGATTAAACTTTCAAATCTAAATGTTGGCAAAGCGTTGAGTAGGGGTCGTTTCAGTAGTGTATACCAAGCAACGTGGAGACAGTCATTAAGAAGAAAGAAGGAAGTTGCAGTGAAGAAATTAGAAAAAGTAAACACCAGTGAGCTAGAATTAATGTCCGAAATTGATCATACCAATATTGTAAAGCTTTTGGGTGTGGTTGATGAGAAGTCAGAATTCTTCCTGATTTTAGAGCTCTGCGAAGGGGGTTCTCTTCGGTCATATCTGGATCAATACTCGGCTAAGCAATTACCATTACACCAATTTTTTGATTGGGCAAAGCAGGTTGCCGGACCCATACAGTATCTAGAGATGGTGGAGATAATCCCAAAAGGAATAAAATCATCACGTTATCTCATATCTGATGGCAACATGTTGAAGTTGTCCGAATTTGGTATGTTTGAGAACAGCAATGCGGTAAGGTCGGCTTCATATCCTTGGATGGCACCGGAGCTGTTGCAAGGCGCTAATTCTTCTCCGTCGTCCGTTGTTTACGCACTTGCCGTAGTGTTGTGGGAACTTTGGACAAAGGATATTCCATTTAAGGACGTGGAGAAACATGATATTATTTTGAAAGTTTGCGAAGCTAAGGAGCGTCCAACCATTCCTGACGACTGTCCCGAACCACTAGCTGATCTGATGAAGCGATGCTGGGAGGCCAATAGGCACAAAAGGCCAACTATCAGCCACGTGATGTCAGTGGTGAGTAACACTGTATCTTAAACCACTAGTATTCTAGACGATTGAATGACCAACTCATGATCTAAAGGTTGTGGGTTCGAGGCCCACTGCGGTCAACGTGTTATGCACTTGGGTAAGGCAGTTACACTCTCTTGCCTCATCGACTCAAGCGATGATCCGGTGGCTATTATGAGGAACATTACAATCTTACTGCTGAGAACTGTGCGCTGGCCAGCTGCCGGCCTAAGTGAAACGAAATTATTGTGACGATTTCCTGATGGCATCGTAATAATCTATACTACCAAAAAAAATTAGATCTGTCTGTCCGGCCTAGCATTGTGTTATGCTTTGACATATGGGGCTGGTATTTGGCTTGAAGGTAGGGGAGGACAGTCTGACGTTTGTTATTAGGGTTTCAGAGTGACCCATAAAATCAAAGGTTATCTATCGGTTAAGAAGTGCCCTATAACCACCAAATTTTGTCAAAATGACCACTGACCTCTGCACAGAACAAATCTGAGGTCAAATGGCACACAAATAGGTCAAAGGTCACACACAGGGAAAATACAATAGTCATGATAGACAATAATGCTTGGGGTTATATTTTTTTAATACGCAGCATTATAAAACTCGTCCAACATTTTTCATAGGGAAGCTTAGAGAGCGACCGTGTTTCGGATTAGCAGCGATCTTTCAGGGTTAAACATTTCCTGGACTCGTGCTCTTAGCAATGGTTCAGCTTCACCGCGCTAAAACAATGAAACCGCTGAAGCGAATCTTGGCTAGAAGTAGCCGGGCCAAAGTCCTGGGAAAGTGTTAAACAATACCCTCACCTGAACATATAGCAAGTGGGCCAGGCAGGTGAATGGATAGTTCATAGATCATTTCCACTTCAAAGATCGCTGCTAATTTGCAACAATGGCACTCTATATTGCTTGGAATAAGTTCCCTGACAGGCTTCACTACATAGAGAGCGCGTGTGGTCCAGTGGAAAATTGCAGGTCTCGTGATAATTAGACCGTTTAAGTTGTGAGTTCGAGTCCTGCTGTACCCAAATTGCTTGTGTCCTTGAGCAAGATACTTAGGCTCAATTGCCTCGTTACCCTTCAAGGGACAGTGATGAAGGGTCATTTAACTAACGTTGCTAGATACGGTATTGAACAAGACTCAAAGAGCCAGCCCTTTAGGAAACGGAACCAATCAGTGATTTGGACAAGTTAATATGGTTAATGTTTTTCAAAATGGGTTTAGGTTAGAGTCTGAGAGTAATTCGATAGTCTTGTTGGCAAAAAGAGTGTGTTAGACCTGAGGCTGATACCAATTAATGGCATGTAAATGATGAGAGTAGCATATTTTATAGTTGGTGAACCATTCCAATGCAATACCAGGAACTCAATACTGATTATTGTCAATGGTGTCGAATGTCTTAGGAAAGTCGAGGAAAATTCTCATGGTGGGCTTTTTAAGTGCTT
Source organism: Ophioderma brevispina (assembly GCA_023653785.1). Taxonomy (NCBI): domain Eukaryota; kingdom Metazoa; phylum Echinodermata; class Ophiuroidea; order Amphilepidida; family Ophiodermatidae; genus Ophioderma; species Ophioderma brevispina. The sequence continues at coordinate 19,900 of JAMKCH010017446.1, forward strand.
GATTAAGATTGGTTGTTAGTATAAGGAGTGCCATGTATGTGCAACGTTTAGGGGGAGTTTCCGTAACTTGACCCATCTGACACACTTATGAATTCGGAAACCTTAACGGAATAAACCTGTCCTTTATTCCGTGAAGGGTTTCCGAATTCATAAGTGTGTTAGAAAAAAGTGCGCCGGATGGGTCAGGTTAACGAAACTCCCACGTTTGGGCCTAAAAGCATACTGTATATCAACAATGTTTGTTCAGAAATTGCAAAGACGATGGTGTGCGATCATTTCGAGAATCTTTGAAAGGAATGGAAGGGCGGAGATGGATCTATAATTAGTGATGTCGTGGGAGTCTTCACTTTGAAGAGGGAGTTCCTTTGGCAGGTTTTAGATTATTGGGAACATTACCCGTGGTGTGCGACAGGTCATGTGCATAAGAATAGTTGCAATCCGGTCGAATGTTTTATCGGCAATAACATGGTCAATGTTATTTATACAAGGTTTTATTAAGTGACAAAAGGTTTGCATTCAATCGATTGTAATGGTGTAGAACAAGATTGAAATTTGTGCGCTGTTATTAAATAGGCATGAAAGGGAGTGTTCGCACATGGAATTTAGCTAGCTAGAATATTACCGAGATTAGTAAAATGTTCATTAAAAGTGTGATGTCGGGAGGGTATTGCGATATTTAGAGGATCCGAAAACGTTTCGTATCTGGTATAATATATGTGTTATTGTGAAGAAAATACCAACTCACCAAACTCACCTCAAAAGCAATTCATTAAACATATATAGTACTGAGTGTTAAACTTCATATCATTCAATTATTTTGATGCTCAAAATATCTACATATCGTTTCAAGAATACTACGTAATTATATATGAATAAATACACGAATTTTTTTGTTACCTCATTTTCTCGAATGTCGATATTTGACGTTTTACCTTTTCTCTAATTCTTGAATACAACAGATTACTGACACAGCATTTGCAGTTAAAGTAGCAAAGGCATGTCAGACAACAGAAAATCCAGGATGGTCCCTGGGTGGTTGAGAAACAGCTAGGTAAAAATTGGCCTGGAAAGCTGACTGCTCCGTGGGGTATTGCTGTCAATCCTAACGGGGACATAGCAGTAGCAGACAACACCGCGGTAGGAAAGGTACAGGTGTACAACAATGCTGGAACTCACAAATTCGTCCTGGATACCAACCAAGGACTGGAACCAGGAACAGAGTCTTTTCCTTGCAATATTGCTGTGAACCCAGAGGGGGACTACTTCGTAACTGATGAGACTCAGTATGTCAAGGTGTATGTTGCGAATGGCTTGTACGAAAGAAAATTGGTTGCAGTCTCCCCAGACAATAAAGCTTCAAATACGGTTGACGCTTGTCTCACTGGCCTGGCAATGGATGTCAATGGACAACTGCTGATTGGAGAGGTTAATCAACGATACATCAGTAAACATAGACAAGATGGTTCTCATATTTCCAGTTTCAAGGTATCTGCTAAACCCTGGTCCTTGGCAGTGACATCGCAAGAAACAGTCATTATAAATGACTGGGTAGCCAGATGTGTACAGATTTTAGACCATAGAGGAGGATTGCTTAGCACTGTCAAGCCTCCAGATGATACGCAGGAATGGCTCTTTTCAGGAATCACCTGCTTTGAGGACATAATTTATATTTGTGACTACCACAAAAAGAGTATATATTGCTTTTCCGCATCTGGTGAATACCTGAAATCAATTCCCGTCAGGATCCCAAGTCATCCTGCTTCTCTTGTCTTTGCGGCAGATGGGGAACAGCTTCTGGTGTCGTATGGTTTAATGCCATGCGGAGCAGTTGCCTACAAACTCCAGAAATAGCTTGAACTAAATAAAGATGGCGTAAACCGGCCAATAAACTACGATATTAAACAATCCCAATTCTTTCAATTTTCTTTCGAAATTCGTTCCAGAGGGTTGGAGACAACTGATAATTGTTACGGTCACCTTGACCAAGGCCAAAACCACCTCAAAACTACGGATTCAAACTCCTTTTTTTTTTTTTGAAAAAAAGTGTAAATAACCTAGACAATACACTGTTGAGCTTGAGTACAAATGTTGAAAACAAAGTATTATTTTATGGTGTGTCTAAATCAGTCTCAATACAAACATATCAATTAGGTATCAATATCAAAGATTTATCTATAATAAAGTGTTAATTAATGAACTACTAAAACTTACTACCTGGTGTGTGACGCGAACGCGGGCTGCAGCAAGATACTCTAAAGATGCAGAACTTGCAAAAAGAGGTCATGGCGAATATTCCAGCATAAAACTTCACTTTCCAGTAGGGGACGTGTCCCACGGACACGACTTGTTCCTAACTGAAGGAAAAAGGAAACCAGAAGGTCCTAATGACTCCCGAAGTCGGCAGGATAGACTAATATAAAGTCCAAAAGTGCGGTAGCTTGTTTATCCTTGCGATAACTCAGAGGCCCAAGGAAAGGAATACAAAACCAAGACGGCTACCAACAGTTCGGACCGAAACTACGGGAGCTGAGACTACTAGGACAATGTCCACTACAGAATATATTTGACTGCGATTACTGTCGCGGTCAACTTGAAGCAACTAGGTGTCACTATACTCTGCTAATAACTTAGAGCAAGATGTTAAAAAACTCTGCCTCATCTTCTCCCACCAGGGCTTTATATATCCTCTCAAACCCATTCTAGAGGATCTAGTCCCTCTATATGATGTCAGTACTAAATATAGTCCATTACATCATAAGTCTGAAATGCCTCTATACAATTCCACATGTACTGTTTAGATTTGGGATCTCATAGCAAGCGACTCAATGACTGGTAATTATACAGCAGTGCGCCACCTATGACCAGGACACATATCACCTTGAGCTAGGCTAGTTTGATCTCCTAGTCTCAAGTCACCTCCAGAACATTCTCGCGGTTCTCTTGAATTTCTATGCTACATAACACCCAGTTATGCACACAAACCAGGTATATTTATATTAGATTATTTAGATTAATTACAATATTTTAGGTGGCTATGATTTATGTCTTAATCTTACTCAAAGTAAAATAAACATTGCTAATCTTGGGGCTGTAACACCCTCACCCTTAAAGAAAGAAAGTTGTTGAAAGCAAAATTTCGTAACTTATTTAAGGTTCTCAATATCATGGAAATTTCATTACATAACTTATCACAATGTAACATTGCCCTTTTTAAAACGTTACTGTTATGACTTAACTAAACAATTGGATAGGGCATCAGCCATCACATATCTTTGCCTTTGATGTGTCTGATGTTTAGGTTGTACTCTTGCAAGGTTCAAACTCCACCTCACTAACCTTGATTCTTGTTTTCATCCTATGAATGAAGGTGAGGGGGTTGTGAGCTGTGAAAAAAGCAACTGTGGTGGCCCAAATATACATCAAAATGCCCTAATGCCAAATTCAGAGCAAGACACTCCTGCTCAATAGTGGAGTAATTCTTTGGTGCTTGTTAAACTTCTTGGAGAAATACGACCAAATAGGGTGTATTCCGTCTTCTCCTCTTGCATAAGAACTCCACCACACCCTATGTAAATGGATCTATGGCCCCAACTTGAATTGGTCTGAAAGTCTGGTGCAATTCAGAATGTCACCATCGTAGGCTTTGATTTCTGGACCTAATTTCACATATGTGACCAAAACAAATTTGACACTTTTGGCTAGCAATTGTCAAAGGGACTGTCAATATCTGAAAAGTTGGACAAAACTTCCGGTAATATCCAGGCCATACCTAAGAATCTCTGAAGTACTTTCCTGGTACTAGGTGTGGGGAACTTTCCAATTGCTTCAGCTTTGCCTTGACAGGCTTGACCTTTGCCTGACCTACTACATGGCCTTAATAAGGGAACATTGGCATGGCAAACCTCACTCTTGACTAAATTGACGTCAATTTGTTGTCTGACATTATGAAACAAGTGATGGAGCTGCCGAATGTGTTGTTCCCAAGGACCTGACTGTACACAAATCAAATCATCACAGAGGCTTCACAGCCTTCTATGTCAGCAATATATGAGTACCATTCTTTGGAAGGTTGCCGTTGCGTTTTTCATACCGAAAGGCATAACTTGATACTGAAAAACCCCTCCGGTGTGCAACATGCTGAAAATTTTCGTTGCACGGTCAGTAAGGGGAACCTGCCAATACTCCTTCAAAAGGTCAAATGTGTGACATCATTTCTGAATGCCAATTTGTCAATTGCAATCATCAACACGAGTTGGTATTGGAAATGAAATCAGTCTTTGAACATTGATTTACCCTCTGGACTCTGTCACAAACATAAGGAACCAATCAGGTTTTGAACCAAAAACTACATTGGGGAACTCCATTCTCTTTTGCTTGATTCAATTAGTATTGTTTGCCAACATGTACTCTATCTCTTTGTGGAGATGTTCTTTCTTCTAGGTTTACTCTGTAGGGTGCTGTGTATTGGTGCACAATTCACCCAAAATCAAACATTCATGATAAGAAAAAAAAAAAAAAAAACCAGCAAGGCTATATAGGGACATCAGGAAAAGATCCTCAAAACTCATGAATCAAATGCTTGATTTCACACTGTGATTTTCTGAACGATGGCCGAGTGTTGTATCCAAATCATGAGCACAGCTGAATGTTGCAAACTTGATTGGCTCGTCATGCTGCTTGTAATCATTGTTTGCATTATGAACAAATTTCAGATTCATGAGTGTCTCATGTTTACTTTCTCAGAGGACTTACAGAGGCCACTGGTTTTGCACTGCCATCTATTTCTACCTACTACTCCCTTCAACATATTTACATGGCACAAATGCCTACTCTTACGCCTAGCGGCGTTGTGACTATGTAGTCAACTTATGTACGGGTGACTCTACGGTAGAGGGACCATGGTATCTGGACTGCAGTGGATGTTCAGGGGATGGAAACAAGACTAACACCTGATCTCTGGCTAACGACCCTACTCTGGGCATCTGGTCATACCAACTTCTCCATGGCATTCATTTGCACTATTGAGCCTATACTTAATTTTGGAAACAATTAGTCCAAAAGGTGGTTGTCACAGTTTCATCATTTCAGCATGTCTCCTTTAGGAGTTTCAAGGGACCGCGAACTGTACGCCCAAAAAAAAAACTAACTCAAGGGACTTGGAACCTAGGGTTCATGAACTGCTTCACTTGCAGCAAACAACAACCAGTGAACTCCCTCGTCCCAGTCCCTCTCAAATTCCAAACAGTTAAGGTACTAATCCTATTCTTCAGAGTTTGGTGGAATCTCTCTCAAGCTCTTGGGACTCGGCATGGTAGGCAATGGACAAAATTTACTGTTCTATCCCTAAACTCATAAATCACTTGTTGAAATAGGCAAGATATAAAAATTGACCCCTGATCTGACTGAATGGACTTAGGTAGGCCTACAAGAGTGAAAAAACTTGGTCAAAGCCTTGACTACGGGTGTGTTTTAGCCGTAATATTCCTAAGGGTAGCATTGGCCTAGGAAAACCTGGTTAGAGGCACAATTGATAGCAAGTAGGTACTGATTACCCAACTTAGTCCTAGGGAGAGGTCATACACAGTCAACTATGACCCTATTAAACGGCTCTCCGAATGCCGGTATTGGTTTCAGAGGAGCGGGGCGGGTTTTGATTAGGCTTGCCCAAAACTTGACAAGTATGAACAAGATCTTACCGTATTCGAACATCCTAGAAAGTGTAGGCCACCCAAAAGTGGTTCACAAATCCGATCATGTGTCGTCTTGATCCTAAATGACCTGCCATGGGACTATAATGGGCAATGCTGATGACCCCCTCCTGTGATAAACCTTTGGCACAACTACCTGATGAACAACTTTCCATCATCATTTGCCGGAGCAACAGGTGGCCTCCATTTCCTCATCAGCAGACCATTGTGTTTGTAAAAAACAACAGGAATTCCTACGACTCCTGCAGGGTTACTGCCCTTTGACTAAGATCTTGAGGCAGGATCATTTCTCATGTTCAAGAACTAACTTGCTCTGACTCAAAGGGATCATCATCATATCCCCAATTATGCACCTGCTCAGGGGGACATCTCTTTTTTGGAGAACCTGTTTTCCTTTTCCCCTGAGAGGGACGGAAGTTGACATGGTTCATCTAATTTTGTCATGAACGTGTCTTCTAAATCTAAATTGGGACAAGGTTCTTACCTCATTCCTATAACTATTTGCTCAAGCATGGCTTTCCGAGCCATGACTTTTCCTAGTAACAGCACAGGGCTGGATATAAACTGCACTATTCTATCATCACTATCTATTTCGTGCAGGGATTGGGGTAACAATTGGTTCGGGAGGTACTTCCCGCCTGCCAAAATCATTCGCAAATAACATTTTGAAACACCTTTGACTGGACGTTCAGGCCTACTCCAACTGATGAATGTACCTGAGACCAAAATCAGACTTCAAATTCAACTTGTGAAGAGGGACACTAATAATATTTAATGACTTTACTGGATCAAAGCATTCTCACATGTTGCACTAACTTCACTAAAGGGCAATGGACCCCTCCAAAATTAATGATGGGCACAACAGGTGTCACGCATGATTTTATCGGTTTTGGATCAAACTTTGTCACCATCAAGCGACACTGAACCTCCAAAAACAATGGTTCAAAGTCTTCCCTAACTTTCTCCGACTCAGCATCTTTCTGTTTAATAGCGGGGAACTAACTTGTGGCTAATGGACACCGCACAGCCTGTGGGGGCAGACTTCTGCTTCATGGCAATCTGCTCCCATTCAACTTCCAACAGCCGCCATAACATGACCTGAATCCTGCCTATGTGCAAGTTAACATCTGACCTTAAAAACCAAATTCCTGACTTGGGTTTGGTACTAGAAGGACCCTTATTACCCTGACTGGAGGAACCTTTAACGTTTCCTTCTTTAGTAGCACCATAACCAGGCCAGTAGCCAGGAATTTATGCGGGGGGTGCGGATTTGCCAGAAGGCGGGGACATGTTGCGTTACCAAAAAAAAATTTCCGGCTCGCTATGCTCACCGGTTGACCCAAACTTTTTCACGTCGTCTCCAAAATCTGAGAGCGAGGGGGGGGGGGGGGGTTTGGAAAAAAAACAGTATAGTAACAACGACACAACGTTAATGCGATGGTTAACAACTGCTTTGTCCTGCTTAGTCTCTTGTTTAATATACCATGCACCACACACCCTTAAGACAAACTTTTAATTGAAAACACGGACCTCCTTAAACATGGCCAAGGACTTCACATCAAAAGCGGACCTTTTGTCATTTTGGGGGGGTGCGTCGCACCCCCCCGCCACCCCCCCCTGCTAACGGCCCGACCATAACTTTGGAATGATCCACTTTGGTAAGCCTATTTGAGTTAAAACTCTGGTAATCGAATTGACTTATTAGGCCCACCTGTACTATTGCTGGAACTCAACTCATGTGTGAGGGCGTAATCATCTGCTATTGTTGCTGCATTTTCAAATCTTTTGATTCGCGTCATCCAAAGGAGGTTTTATGTCAGCATGAATGCACTATGCACGGTTTGACATTGTCAATTCAAACCAACTGCCTAAGTTGATGAAGTTTGTTCATCCTGGAAGTGAGCCACCTATCCCAACATTTGTTCTTGAACTCTAACAAACTCGACATGAGTTTGAATTCTGCAAGTTTTTGGCACTCCGAAATTTTTGCCTATACGTCTCGGGCACTAACTCATAGTCCTTAAGAATAGACTGCTTTACTACTAATAATTACCACACTGATCAATGATAGGGACGAGTCGATCTCTCTAGCTTCCAATAAAACACAGTCTGAGCAATTGATGTCCATTGCTCTTTAGGGCCACTTCATACGTTAGGCCAATCTTATCGAAGTACAAAAAATAACTTGTCAAACTTCGGTTTACCTAAAATGTCGGAAACCAATTGATATTCCTCGTGGCATCAAAAACCTGAGTGTGAGGAGGAGCTGATGTGCATTTTTTAACTTTTCTTGTTCTAATTTGTTTGGCTTCAATTTATGCCAACTTTTCTTCCTACATTGTAATCTGTCTTCTTTCTTTTGTTCCAATTTGTAATTTGGCATCTAGTTCTTGTGGTTTTAGTGCCTTTTCAAATTCAAGTTTTTCCAATTCTCTAATTGTAATTTGTCTGCCTTCCTTTTCTTCCTTTTCATTTGCTGTTCCCAAGCCAACCAATATTGTCTTTCTTCTCTTTTATTGTCTTTCTTTATCTTTCTTGTCTTTCTTTTTTTCCTTTGCAACCTATCTCGTTTTCTTTCTCGTTGCATTGTAATTTGGTCATTTCTATTGCATTTGCATTTCTACTGTTTCATTTTCAAAGCACTATATACTGACTAATCCTGATTTCCCCTAAATTTTACAAAACCCTCTCGAGTAAATCTTCATCAACAAGATGTGTTTATTCAATGGTTTTCATTAACTGTTCTCTCAGATAATGGCTAACTTCCATCCCATAATACTTGGCCAGTATTACATCCGGCTTTTTGAGCACATCAAACTTCTCCCACAAAAACATCTTATAAAACTCTTGCGTTAAACACCATCGTGTATAAACACTTCTGTCACAAATAACAATATATAGCACGATATCAAAGTTAAACACACCAATCAAAATTGTTCAAAATTTTAACTGTATTTTTTTACAGTGTATTTCCGGACTCGAGCCCCCCCCAATTTGTTACGGTCACCTTGACCAAGGCCCCAAAACACCTCAAAACTACGGATTCAAACTCTGAATAACTAGACAATACACTGTGAGCTTGATTACAAATTTTAAAACAAAGTATTTATTTTAATTGTGTGTCTAATCAGTCTCATCACACCTATCAATTAGGTATCAATAATCAAAGATTATCTATAATAAGGTGTTAATTAAGAATACTAAACTTACTACCTGGTGTGTGCCGCGAACGCGGGCTGCAGCAAGATTATCTAAAGATTCCGAACTTGCAAAGAGTCCTGGAGATATTCCAGCATAAAACTTCACTTTCCAGTAGTGGGACGGTCCACGGACGACGGTCCTAACTGAAGGATAAAACCAGATCCTAATGACTTCCTGAAGCTCGGAGGTCGGACTAAATATAAAGTCCACTAGTGCTGTAGCTTGTTTACCCTTGGATAACTCAGAGGCACGGAATAAAAAACAACAAAGAAGCTACACAGTCGGACGAAGCTACTGGAGCTGAGACTTACTATGACAATGACCACTACAGAAGACTATATATGACTGCGATTACTGTCGTTGTCAACTGAAGAGCACACTAGGTGTCACTATACTCTGACTAAATAACTTGGAGCAAGATGTTAAGAAAATCTGCTTCATCTTCTCACCAGGGCTTTATATCCTCTCAAACATTCTAGAAGGATTTAGTCCTTTATAATAAGTACTAAATATAGTCTATTACATCATCAGTCTGGAAAGGCCTCTACCATTCCACATTTACTGTATAGATTTGGGATATCATAGCAGCTACTCACTGACTGTGTAATATTACGCAGTGCGCCACCAATGGCCAGACACATATCACCATGAGTTAGGCTAGTCTGATCTTCTATTTCATCAAGTAAATTCCAGAACTTTCTCCGCGGTTCTCTTGACTTCTAATTGCACATACACACCAGTATGCACACAAACCAGGTCTATGTATATTATATTATTAGATTAATTTACAATATTTATGTGCTTAATGTATGACTTAATCTTACTCAAAGGTAAAATAAATCATTGCTAAAATTCTTGGGGCTTGTAACATAATATAGAGAGATTGGACAAGTTTTCAAGTTCCGGTGGTAATCTAATACAAAAAAGCCAAAACACTGGGCAAAAATTGTCATCACCTGTAGTTATTCCATTTGAAACGCATCGAAATGAGTCTAACTGTGATTCTGCTCCCATATGATGAAGATGAAAATTGTCGTCGGTTTTCCCCCACCCATACTCCCAGGGCTTTCCTTTTTTACTAGTATACTTTGTGTTTGTGTTAGAATTAATCTGTTCTTGTAATTTGGTGGTTGGTTGCTTGCCCCTGCCTGTGGACTGTACAGTAGCGTGCCCTGGAGTATAGTATTTAGTTTGTTATTTGAGTGTTTTTTATGATAATAAAAGGGACTGACTGCGAATAAATTGTCAGTTCTATGTGCTTGCAATTGTTACAAATAATAATAATGATATATAAAGCCACCTCTTTCCCATTCACTTTTTCGGTGATGTAGTCTATATCAAAACCTTGTTGTGATCATCGTTACACGCAGCCAAGGTTAGATTGCAAAATTACATTATACCCTCGCACCTACTGTTTCATAAAGCACATTATATAAAGCAGATGCGAAGGGTGTTGCTAATATAATGATGCCGTTATAGCTTTTGACTACCACTCCAGAGGAGGGCGGGTACTGGGGATGGGCTCCATAGTTTCCGATCCGGTGTAGAAGTAATTATAGTCCGGCGTATTCACAGTCCGTCTACAACGTTTTAAGGAATAGGCACTCAATTCAGTTGACTTTCACGCCAATAGTTTCATGCTTATGCTGTTATGTCTATGGAGGCCCGGGACTATGCTCCCGCCGGCTATAGTGCTTTCCACCGGTGTAGAATTATAGTCCGCCTTCTACAACGGTAAAGGAATAAGCACCGAGTCAGTGCTCTTCACGAAACATTAGTTGTCACCTTTATTCCAGTTGTCGTCAATGAGCCCGGACTGTGGTCCCGGCGGACTAAAATTACTTTCACACCGTCGGGGTCACTGGGGAGGGGAGCCTCAATAACAAAAAATGAGTACAGAGTCATTCACAGTAATTAGCTTCCCTCTCGCATTCATTCTCTCCCTCTTTCCTTCCTCCATGTCTATGATTTCCAAAACACCAAGTACAGAGAATAAAAAATAACCGAAAAAAACAACACGTATTAGGATTGATTTGTCAAAAATATCTTTTGAAACTATGACAAAAAACAAAATGTAAGGGATCAGGCACACAAACGGCCATTACATCATACTAAATAAGGCAATTAATCAGGCATCCTAAACAAATCGGGAAAGGACACTCGATCAAGAGAATTATGGATGCGTACTGCACACTGATCGGCATGAAATTTGTAGCTTATGTTTCGCCAGTCGTGCCGTGGCGCATTACGCTACCTCATCCCCACAGATTTCTATTATAACACTAGCGTATTACGCCCTGTTGGGTGTTTGAAGAATAGGCGGCCACCGCTTAACCGTGTTTGGAAAATTATAAATATTCATACGGTCATCCATTCGAAAACCGCACGCGTTCACGCGCATGAGCCGTAACTGTGCCTGGAAACGGTACATGTTCTATTGCAAATGTGAATATATGAATAAATTGGTACACCACGCTATGGAAATCAGGGAAGATATGAATAAATTGGTACACCACGTTATGAAATAAGTACGCACTGCGAAAAAAGATGGTTACGGCTTTTGAGCTGGCGTTTGCTAGTAGTGTTATAAATTAGAATCTGTACGTCATCCCCCGGTTTACGTCATGAATGAGTTAGCATAATTAATTATTAGCTATCGAAAATGGTGCTTGGCGCTATCACCATCGAATCGAAAGTGATATGGGCATGACACGTGTAACCCCGCCTGATATAATGGTTAAATAGTCACTAATCCTTCGTAAGGACACATAACCTATACACAATGGCTATTCAACTATAAATTAAAGAAAAAAAATACATGTTCTCCAAAAAGGGACCCAATATCTATTCTTTAGTGTATTCTCGGTTTATATGTAAAATTATGTCTGTACGATTTCTGTGACGATATTGAACGAGTAAAAAGGCTACACAAAAGCAAAGGTCCAGTAGTAAAAAGTCAGATTGCAGGACGTTTTGCCATAATGAGTTCTCGGGGTACGGATTAAAGCTCTTTGTTGTAAAAATATGATAATATTGATAATATGAAGGAGAGACATACAGAGTGTCCCAAAATAAATGCAATCCTCACAGTTGGTGCTGTAATTTCAAAATACTGAGAATTCTTCAAAATTTCATAACAGATTTGAATGACGAACTGGTTTCGGACATCTGTCCAATTTTTGTCTGATACGGCATAGTGTGAAAACCCAAGGCATAGTATGTAACCCGCTGTCAAATACCCCATTCCAAGTTTGCCTTAGATCGGTTGTGATGTGAAGAAGCAGATTCACTTGAAAGTTGAAAAAATGTCTTAACTACAAAAATCGCTTGGTACTAATCCTGGATTTGTTTTGAAAATAAATCCTTCGCGTACTAATCCGTCTTTTGTTTTGAAAAATAAATACTAAAAATATTTATTCTGAAATAAAATCCCGTGTTTCAGGTTAGCCTAAGATTTTAGAAATCATCCATACACACAATATACATGATCAAACAAGTGTTCTTCTTTCTCTTCCAATACAGGTGAGAAGTAATTATAGTCCGCCGTATTACTCAAGTCGGCTACAACGGTTAACGAAAAGGGCCACGCGATTCAGGTGACTATTCACGCAACATTAGTTTCATGATTTATTCAGTTGTCGTCTTGGAGCCAGGGACTGTGGCTTCCGCCGGACTATATATGCTTAACACGGGTCTCAATCTTAGGAAGAGTTCCATATTGGTACCCTTTCAATTGTACAGGAAATAAAATTATTTTATTTAAACCGACACTAACAAAATCCCTAACCTATGGCCCAAAGTTTTAAAAATGTTAGTGTAGAACATCGAAGTGGGTACATATGGAACACTTGCCCAATACTTAAAAGGCACGTCAACAATAATAAAAGAGGATTCAAAAGAGAAGAGGGGAAAACAACCATAATCCAATTATTCGAGAATATAGAGTCGGTATGGTATACGGCATGGAACCGACTACACTTATATCTCTGAAGGAATATATTAATGAACACAATGAATTAAATTAAACATTAAGTGTTAAAAATTCATACATTCTACCGGTATAAAATACGAAATTTATTTCAATATAGTTAAGAGAGAGAGACAAATTTTGCCCGCATTTTGAATAACATGTATAAGATTTAAGAATTGAAACTTCGCTTAGACTTAACAGGTTCCCAATTGCTTTACATTGTGTGCTACACTGGGATTTTGTGACAAATATTCTAAATAGTGACTATTTTTTCTCCGTTATGAGCTCATGACTGCGGGTGTCATGAATTACAGTGTCCGTGTGACCATGGGACATAATAGAGAGAAGGACAACAACGCGAAAACCACCATTTACTAATTCGATTACTCATTCATCTCGACAAAAGCTCGGCACGCAATGTGTGTTCAAGGCATACACCGAAGCCGTCTGTGATCTATATCTCTTTGCCGAGGTCGTGCCTAAACTACGGGAAAAAGCTGTCCACAACAATTTGTAATTTGGGACCGGATGTTGTGACACCTGACTGTAGGTTTTTTGGAAAATGCATGTACATTCAATTTCCATCTTGTCTTTGGCAAGTTGTTGTCACCAAATAGAGGAGAAATTTGTTCAGAAATACCGGAAAACCCCATTCAAATCCGTCATTCCTATGTGGAGCTACGACTGTATAGAAAAACCTTGACATTTTGGGTGATTGATTTTGTTGACCCGTAATTGTTAAAAATCGTGTGAAAATTTTTAATATGAAAAGGTTTCCGATCAACTTCCGGATCTGAGAAACGGTGTGTTTGTTATGAAAGTTCAATGATACCTTGTAACAAAGTAAACTTCTATGGGAAGCCCGAGCGGACATTTAAAACGAGTTGCACGCCTCTAACGGTCAAACTCCAACGTCTATTGGTCAAACTCCACGCTCTCTATATGTCAAACTTCACGCTTTATCGGTAAAACTTCACGTCACGTCGAGGTACAAATTATGAGACGATCTATATTCACGCTATATATGTCAAACTTCACGCTATATCGGTTTCAAAATTCACGTCACGTCGATGTACCCATCGACGAAGATCTATAACTTCACGCTATATAGGTCAAACTTCACGTCCCGTCGTTGTACACATCGGACGAAGATCTACCACTTTGGCAGTCGATGTTTTTGTCGGACGCCGATCTATTTATCGGACGTCAATCTAGTTTATATGAGCCAATCTTTTTTTTTTCTCTCTCTCTTTTTTTCAATGTGGGCGACGGGCGCTTCCGATTTGGTTACGAAGGCATTTGAAAAACGGTCCGGTTTAATTTCAGATGAGAGTTAACAACATGTAAGAATTGCAACCACGGAAAATGTAGTTTTTGAAAAAAAATGGATGGGGTACACTCTTTAAAAAATGGGCCATTGGTCTCTAATTAAAGTATGTCATTATTTATACTGATTTGTTAATCAGTTTGAACAAATGACCCATACTATTATCTCATAACAATTTAAAAATATTATCTAACTTCATAGTAGCCATTGATCACAAGCCTGATTCCATCAGCGCTAGTTTACACTGTAACTTTCGCCATTTGCTTGCAGTCTGTTTTTATTAGTATAGAAACTTACAAGTGTCAACAAGGAGAAAGATGAATGAAAATTATTACTGCCACTATCTTTCAAGTTGACGTTACCACACAAGGACTATATCATGGATGCAAAACACCCTAAAATTATAAAAATTGCAAAGCTTAATTTCACAATTTCATTGATTACTATCCAATCATGCTGGAATAGTGGCTACTATGTAATAGAGGTCACATAATATCATGACATGAGACCATACTAGTTACCTGAGTATCAATTTTTTTAAATGTAGCAGGGTCATTCCATGCCATTTCGAGTACACCATCATATCAAGGGTTTCTTTCTTTTTGATGTACTAAAAAGTATCATGAGAAAAAAAAATCCTGGGAAATTGAGCTCGGTCCTCTTTATCGGGAAATTCAAGGATTTTGACCCCTCAGTTTTAAAAGCTAGGCAACCCAGGCTAGGATCACGAAAACACCTTTAAGACCCTACTTTCAGAGACAAATTTAGTCCAAGCCCCCAAGTTCAAAATTCAGGGGCTGCATATCCCCATAGGCGTGCCCAGGAATGGTATTGAGGGGGGCTGACTAAAGATGTTTGACCATGAGAGCGAAGCGATCGGAGCGACTAAGGATGCGGGTCCGGGGCCCGCCTTAGGGCCCCTGGGGGTCCAGGGGTTTTAAGGTTTTCAAGACATCGCCCTTTCCTTGCGTACTTTTTCCGACATCTTTTTGATCCGCATTTGCATAAAAAAAATCAAATAAATGTACCATAAAATCATCATTTGTTCACTTGCTAACACGTATGTATTTTAAGTTGTCAATAATGGTGACTAAAGTTCATGAAACCTAAGCACTTTTTGGTATAAAAATGCCCTTCGTGGAGAAAAATCGAGCCCTGTCAGAAGAGGCTAGGGCAACAAATGGTACAGTGCCGTGCATTTTTCAGTGTAATTTCACTGCACATTTATGACTTGTTTTTGTCCATACAAAATCCTAAACTGTTTCTCTTAGGATAGAACCGTGTTAATCCCTCATTTTGAAGATGATGTTAATGCCCATTCAAGGCTAACACTGTTCTGTCAATTGAATGAAGATTATTTTTTTGCATGTGTGACAACCATTTCTAGCCTAGGCCCTAGTAGTAGCCTATGCATAGGTCCTAGGGCTTATGTTATAGACATAATACTTTGAATATACTCATATTATACTTTAAACACCGCAGAAAATACCTAAATACACTCTGTAACTCTCTCTCGGCCAGTGCTCTAACTAAATTAAGATACAAGAGAGAAGCGGCAGGAATTGTACACATTGTTGCTCTCCATCTTGCCGCCACTTTTGGTATTTCTTATATACAGCTAGTCGCACATTGGGCCAAATAGATCGGCGTCATATTTTTGTACATCGACGTGATTTGAAGTTAATCGTCAGATTGTACATCGACGTGACGAGAAGTTTGACATATAGAGCGTGAATTTGACCGATAGAGCTGAAGTATAGATCGTCGTCATATTGGTACATCGACGTGACGTGAAGTTTGACCTAGAGAGCGTGAGTTTGACCTATAGAGCGTGAAGAATAGATCGTCGTCAGATTTGTACATCGACGTGTTGTGAAGTTTGACGCTAGAACGTGAGTTTGACCAATAGAACGTGAAGTTTGACATATAGAACGTGAAGTTCGACAATAGAGTGACCTATATGCGCGTGCAACTCGTTTTTATGTCCGCTCTGATTCCATACCTTCTGAACTGTTGCCCACGCGCAACCATATTCTACCTCGAAAACCCACCAAATGGTAATATTTTAACTTCCGGTTATGTTGAATTTGTTTACCGTTGTGGATGTTTGATAGCCGCTATACCATGTACGAAATGATTCCAATGTCGTTTTCATCGACGAAATTATGAGTGTGATAAGTCATACTTTATACCTAAATTAATGTTAAATTATAATTAAGTAAAACCCTCGTCTGCCGAGGGGGGGGGGGGGTGTTACCGCTCTTTTTTATTCTTTTCGCCCTACTAAAAAACCCCATTTGCCGGTGTTTTATGATGTAATGTAATTGCCAATTGACATTTATGTTCCGTTCATGCGCCCCCCCCCCATCAAAAAAAAACAATTACCGGGGTACGCAAACGTAAAAGGCGTGATCACAACAGTGTGGTAGGGTGTGGCACCCCCCCCCCCCTTTTCGGGAGGGAAATACCAACACGCTAGTACGACACAGGAATATCCACAGACATTTGATTAGTTGGCCACCGTGCATTAAAATAGTAATATAATTTTGATACCAAAATGAGTACCAACTAAATAACATGTAATAATGTAAGTTCATATGTAGCACATGATGGAAAATGTTTACGGTTACAAATTATTTATGAGACAGTTTAAATTTGCAAAATATCAATGTTTCTTCCTATATGCAGTTTCATACTTTATACCTTATGACGTCATAGCGACGTCATCATTGGTTTCTACATTAGTTTTGATACCTGAAAAGAATAAACTCTAAGGTATACGTAGCTACCAAAATTTATAGGAATTAGATGTTCAATAAGAAAATTCAAGGGGTGGTACCCACTATCCGGTGTTATAAAATTGCTCAGGTAGACAAGGGATTAATAAGCAATAGTTTAAACTGATGAAATGGCATGTTATTGGGACTTTTCCAATAATTGCAGAACCAAAATTTTTCCGATCTTTCAATTTCATTCATTGCCCATCAATTTAACTTCATGCAATTTGAGGCGGGCTGAACTTTTCCCAGTATTCCACGAAGAGCGAGGGCCAGTCCGCCCTCCTGCTGAGAGGGTGATTATGCATTACCTTAAGACGGTAAATGGGATCATGGTGGAATTTAATAATAAAAGGCGGCAACGTGATCGGGTCTTTGAAAAATAGTGTGTGTTGGGCCTTCTCTCTATTAATCCATGGTTGACTGGTGTCCAACCCGTCCATATAGCCATTGTGTTATCCATTGAGTGCTCTACGCCTCATTTGTTAAGGTCCGGTTTATTCCGTACCTGTTGGGCATGGTAGCTATATGCACCTCTCATGGGGGACATGGGGGGTTCTCACACCTGCTTCAATATAAGAGAGTTCGGCATCGAAACTCTGTATTCGTAGATGCCCTATTACCCTTGCTGTCATGTTGTGTTTGCGAACATTTTGTTCAAAACGATGTGATGGATTTAAAGTCGCGTTGATGGACCAATTCCGGTGTGGCGAGGAGATATTGCCTCCGGGCTCACAGTCCCGGGACAATGGTAAACAATATGGCAATTGATTCAGTTGGACTCTTCACGTACATAGTTTCACGCTTTAATCCGTGTCGTCTATGGAGCCCGGACCATGATACCTGCCGGACTATGAGTTACTTCTACACGCGGTCTTGTTAGATGGCACCATTCACGGGAATAGAGATTCCCGCAGTTTTGGTCGCACTGCTGTCAAGATTACAGCCGGTGAAGAAGTAATATTGTCCAGCGTACTCATATTCCGGGAACAATGGTGGAACAATAGGCAATCGATTCAGTTGACTCTTCCGCAACATTAGTTTACGCTTTATCCGATTATCGTCTATGGACCCCCTTGGCTCCCGCCGGACTATTATCTGCTTTCACACCGGTCCACGAGAAGCAATGATTTCTTGGGCAGAGTGTCAAAAATAATACGAAGAATAGAGTTCTAACGCCATAATTATAGACGGCCTTGTTCCATTATGACTGGCAATGTTTAATATATTCCAAGAGTTCTTCTTCTTTTCTTGGTAACACAGATTACAGTTGTTGGATGATATTTGGTTGCCCAACATTAGATGGTTTTAGTTGGAGAGTATCCAGAAAAGAATTGATCATAACCTCGTGATACCTTTGGCATGTCAAAAATAAAAGACTTCCACGGGTAACCATCTTTCAAGACGGAAACCCATCCTTTTACTAGCAGATCTTGAATTTGCTATTTAATCCAAGTTTCAGAAACGTCTTCCTTAATTGGCTTGACGGCATACTGAGAGACATTAAGCTTATTATGAGCAAAGCAAGTTAAATGCAATTTTCGAGACCATTCCGATTCTCTAGTTAGTCTAGTAAGTAGTAACCAGAACATTAACCTTTTATCACTTCTTAGTCTTAATGACATTATTTCGAACACTTACATATACTTGCTTTCCTGACTGAAAACAAAGCTAAGAAATTTGTGACGATCATTTTCAATGGAATTAACATCATTGCCACACAGGTTCAAAGAATAGATTTTGGTTTACCACTAACAATAGATAAAAACTTGCATTTGCCTGAATTCATAGATTGAGTCCCAGCAGATATTTTCTTGAGGATATGCTAGTGAGTTTTTTGTTGGCAGTAGGTAATCGTCTGCGAAGGGATGGTAATATACTTGGTTTCATGAAGGGAATAACCAGAACTTTCATTTTCTTGTACACATTGAAAATCATGATTTGAGAGAATGGGTCTCTTGCCCCCGCCCTTTGTAAAATCTAAAGTTTCCCGACTCCCAATCTTGCGTGGCCATTTTACCTTGGAGTCTTGCATTTTAACCAAATTGTTAGGTTTTGACTGATGGAGGGAAATTTAACCTGAATAGAGAATGGCTAATCATATCGTAAAGAAATAAACCAAAAGCATCTTACCATAAATTCCACGGATAAACACTTTCTGAACAGAAGAGTCTATTTAAGAAAAGTATTTTCGGTCAAATAACCATGCAGTTGTACGAGATACTAGTACACTTGTGCCAACACACTCGGGAACGAAATCATGCGGACATTTTCGAGCTGCTGGGATGGGGACTATCTTTCTTTGAAGAGAGTACTTGATCATGTTAATGAAGACCACAAATCAGGGGGAAATTGCGTAGCACACAACAGTGTGGTGCATAAGGTTGCAGTGGCGTAAATTTCTTTTTCGACATTAGGGGGATGAGTTGATGAAAATTTATGAATGAAACAGGATTTGCTGGCAAGATTTGTTACAAGTACATATGCGCGCAAAGCGCGGTTAAAAATTTTGCCATTTAGAACCTAAATTTTTTAAAAGTCAATCTAATTATAGGCAATGAGTCGGCATTTACAATATCATTTACATTTAGAATGAATATCAAAGGGCCTAAGATTGAGCCTTGTGGTACACCGCATTTTATATTTTTATAAACTGAATCACATGATTGATAGTGTTCAAATTGTGTTCTATTATCCAAGTAATTTTTAAACCATTAAGGACAATACGTCGAAAACCATAATATTCCAGTTTATACAATAATATGTCATGGTTAATAGTGTCAAACGCTTTTGACAAATCTAAAAAAAAATTCCCAATGTAGTTTCATTTCTTTCTACTGCATTACTTATGTTATCAACTAATTCAATGATTGGCATATATGTTGAATGATTTGATCTAAATCCAAATTGTTTATCATTCAATATTTTATTTTAATCAATATATTCCATACATCTGTTAAATACTAGTCTTTCGAGAATTTTAGAAAAGCAGGGAAGTGCAGAACAGGACAATAATGGAAAATACTTATTTGTCATTTTTTTATGAATTGCAAGCTATTGTAACTATTTTTGCTATCGTTCGTCTGGAACAACGCCAGTAGAAATGGAACTATTGAATATTTTCGTCAAAGGCGCTATTTCTTTGGCAACCCTCTTTACAATATAGTTTTCTGATGTCATTTCATGACCCAAGGACTCTTGATTTGATTAAAACCTTAGTGATGGATCTTTATAACATCGCCAGTAACTATTGGTTTCATAAAAATACACTTTTGTAAAGGCTCATCTAGATATTCAAAAATAAATGGCATTGTCGCTCACTTTTTAGAGTTCTTCTTTAGGTCTGTATTTTCCTTCATACGTTTTTCATTTTAATCTGTGACTTCATGCGACTCGCCCTTGATTTCATCGATTGCGTCATTGTATTCTGTCTTCAACCTGTCCACTTTGTCGTCATATTCACCTTTAAAATTGTCCACTTTGTCACTTAGTTCTTGTTTCACAGCATCCATTTTGTCATTGATTTTCATAACATTTTCATCCATGGATTCAGATATGCCACCACTTGCTAGCTATGATGTCCGGCCCGCTGTGCAACCTTGGGTTTCCTGCCCAAGAAGAAGGGGTCCTCAAATAGAACTAAGATATCTTACCAAACAACACAGCCATATTTTGGAGGTGTGCTTCCAGAAGCATCTCGTGCTGCATCAGACATAGACAGTGCCCTAGCTACTGCCAACCAAATGAGGGCCAAGGCCTGATCAAAGCTGATGCAGGTGCAACTTGCAGCAACCACAGAGTTCTCAAGTCCATGAAATATCTCGCTTCTGAGATGGAAAATATCACAACTATTTTTTTCAAAACGAATTACTGTATTTTTTAATCCACCAGAAAGTTTTGAACACAAATAAATGATGTTATGTTATGTACACTATACTACGGTTAAAGAATAGGGCATTGCAGATACCCCTTAGCCATCAATAGGACTATTTTGGCATTTCATGTGTTTGGATATCAACTGCATAGAGCATTCTATCTATAGCGGCCGCAGCCGAGATGTTATTCCAGTGGCGTAGCTAGTGGATGTGGCGCCCGGGGCAAGAAGTTAACTTGGCGCCCCGCCCCAAGGTCTCGCTTTAGGGGCCCTAATGTTGTTCAGAGGCAAAGACCCTTGCGGGGACCAGGGGGCGGAGTCCCAGGAAGCTGCCGGTTTTAGCATGTTTGAATGCTTTCAGAGAACTCTCAGTTATCTCATTATCACGAAGCAAATAATCTTTTCTTGCCAGGGGCAAAGCTCCGGGAAGCTCTCGGGTTTTAACATGTTTGAGTGCCTTCTGAGAGCTCTCACATATCTTATTATCTCGAAGTAGATGAACTTTACTGCCCTGGAGGAGGTCCAGGGGCGGAGCCCCCGGAAGCTTTCGGGTTTCAGCATGTTTTAGTACCTTCGGAGAGCTCTCAGTTATCTCTTTATCATGAAGCAGATGAACTATAGTGTCCCTGGCGGGGTGCAGGGGGCGAAGTCTCCGGAAGCTCTCGATTTTTAGCATGTTTGAGTGCATTTGGAGAGCTCTCATTAATACGAAGCAAATGATTTATACTTGCCCCTGACAGGGGTCCAGGGGGCGAAAACCCCCGGAAGCTCTCAAGTCTTAGCATATTTGAGTACATTTGGAGAGCTCTCATTATCTCATCATCATGAAGCAAATTATCTATACTTGCCCCTGAGTTTTAGCAAGTTTAAGTACCTCCAATGGGCTCTCAGGTATGAACTATAGGCCTGCCTTGTGACAGTGTAAATTTTATTTTTCCCCAAGGTCATTTCAGCGCCCCCTGAGGTGGCGCCCGGGGCACGTGCCCCCCCCCCCCCCCAGCTACGCCACTGAACCACTGGCCTACAACATCAATGCTGCTCTACAGAATCGCTCCTCACATAGATCCCATTCTCAGAAGGATGGTTTTTGTAAAGGCAGATCAACGCTGCCTCAGATACTTGCCCTCTGAAGGATCATAAAAATGTTGAGAATTTCCAAGAGAAAAGCTTCAATTGTGTTTGTAGACTTCTCCAAGGCTTTTGACAGTGTCAACAGGGATGTAAAGCTGCATATTCTCACCAACTTTGGTGTCCCAGATGAGACTGTCAAAGCAATTGCTATCATGTATGATAACCCATCTGGCTTTGTGCAGACCATAATAGATGGACCCACAAAGGAGTTCCTAACAACTACTGAATCTTCCAAGGAGATACTCTTACTCCCTATCTCTTTGTAATTGTGGTTGATTACATCCTCAGACAGAGTCTTGACATCATAAACGACAAGGAACTCTCCATCAAACCCAAGCGTATAGACGCCACCAAAGTCATCATCTCACAGACCTTGACTACGTAGATGATCTAGCTCTAACAGCCGATCTTATATGTGGTGCACAAGATCTACTAACATCACTTGAGAATGCTGCAGACAAAGTCGGCCTGCATGTAAATGCCAAGAAGACGAAATATTCGACCGTCAATGAGGAAGATAGTCATCAACCTATCTGCACTAGAGACGGTACCCAACTCAAAGAGGTCAGGGACTTCAGGTATCTTGGGTCCTCTGTTGCCGACAGCAGGAAAGACTTCCTGTCATGCAAAGGACAAGCTTGGAATGCCTGCAATAAACTACACCACTTGTGTAGGGAGTATCTTGTTATATTGACCTGGACCATGAAGAAAGAGCTACAGCATAGACTGGATGGCACCTTCATCAGGCTTCTTACGCGAGTGCAAAACATATCCTTGCATGAGCACATGACCAAAGCACAGATTTATGGAGATATCCCCCAATTTCACAATTTCATCTTCTGTTTGCCAACGCCGAACACGTGTGGGAGTTGCCATGTCACACTGTCATGTGTCATTGGTCAAGTAGTCTCGGACGTCACATGTTAGCGGTTACCGTGCCCAAACAGGGGTCGTCGCCCCTTCAACTATTGTGATTGCTCGAGACACTCAGCAGGGTCCATTCTGACATCCCCAACGTAAGGAACAGCAGAATGTGGCGCTCATGTGAATAAAAAACAAATTACTGTGTGTAATCTTTAGGATGCGCTCATTACAGTAGACAAGGTTGGCGCATGACTTTTGTGATAAAAGAAACCCCACGCCTCATGTAGCTGCATTTTCCTTATTCTTCCAGGCAGAGGGCTGTAATAAAGTTGCATAGCCATGGATAATCTCCTGTACTAGAGGTTCACTGTGCACAATCGGGGTTCTTGGTATCCAGATGACATTAATACCATCGGTTGCTTGTGTATACGAGTTCTTCTTCCTTGGCTGTTGTTGATAGTGTCCTGAACGTTATTTGTGCTGATGATATACAGCTTTGCGTCTAACAAATCCATGCATCTTTTCTTAATATCAGAGGTTGGACCGTCCTGTAGGCTTTAGGACCAACCCACATGCGTATTGGGATAGAACAATGTTGACTCAGGAGGCACAAACTTGGAATCATGGGCTTTAACCCTGATGCTACATTGTAAACAATACATCTCATCAATTCGCTAAATAGTAGCTGGGATTCGCCTGGTCTCCGACAGAATAGAGCACTGGACGCCTGATAGGAGGAGATTTTTTTGAGGAATACGAATTTATCTCAATTTGCCATTTGATCGTGGGTATAACACCTACCGAAAACGTTTCGACGGTTTATTGTTCAAAAAAATAACAAAAGAAAACAAAAAACTATGTTTTGAACTTGCCTGCTAGCGTAATCGTCCCAAATAAAAGCATGCTTTGACTTTCCTGGCGATTGCCATCTCAAGGGAGATATTAATATATTATTCAACATTACATCATCCTCAGAGTACCTCCAAGCAAGATGAGATTGCAGGAATCCTCACAATCTTTAGCCTAATTATGGGTCTAGGAGTTTGGAAGCCTGGCGGTTCTGGGGGGGGGGGGGGCTGGGCACCCCCAATGATTTGGTGGGGGGCTCGAATACCCTTCAGCACAGCCCAGAATCGTAACACTTTTAAACCAAAAATCAAATTCCAATTTTCCCCTCGCAAATTGGACCCTTGACCTCTCTGGCGTGTGGTTGTGAATTAAATTTGCGGAGCTTCGGCTGATTTTTATCTTCATAATCTTCGTTATTTAATTTGCCATCTGCACTTAACTATTAGTTTAATCACTTTTTGGGTGTTTAATACCCGTTTGGCGGTCATTTGTACATTTTTATCCTCGACGGACTTGTGATTTTTAAGCTATTTCTGCACCACTGTCACAGTGTTATCTATGTACATTATTGTGCTGGCACAAGCTACTATTACTACGTAGTGCAATCGCCGCAGTTTTATAACTTCTTCGTAGCCGCGAGTCAATATCACTGCCGTTTTTATCTAAATTTGTTACCGGCACAAAGTCGTTTTAATTTAGTATCGTACTTTTGGTGTATTTAACTAATACTAATAGTATGTAACATATCCATTGCTACACATCAAAAAACAATCCGACGCCATCTTGTTTACGCGGGAAGTATACACACTGGAGTCGACCCATAGTATTTGGACTTTCTAGCATCTATAAAGCGATAAGTATCATCTTAATCCGTATTTTATTCAAGTTGATGTGGTATTTTAACTTTTAACGTATCGTTTCTGCCAGGCGGTGGCGGCCAAGCTTATTCACTAGCGCAAAACTGCCGAACGAGTTAATGGACGAGCCTGAACAGTGACCGAAAGTTGAAGTCACACTGTGCGCGTTTATAAATAGATCAGTGAGTGGCCAGTGGGAATTGCCGTACGGAGCCGAGGCGATCTAAATTGCCTTGCTTTAGTCGGTGGTGCATAATTGTGCTGCAAAAACTATCATCAATTTTTTTTTAAAGACCGGACATGAGAGGATTGATACATACAAGTCAACGAATCATTCCACGGTGGTGCATAAGCCCGGCATAGGCTACCTGGTACATGGTCCGCAGCCCCGTCTGCAGCTATAAATAGTGATGACCCGGCCGAATGAACATGAGGTCAAGCAAGCTCGTTCAAAATGGATCCG
>JAMKCH010017447.1:0-23832 GCA_023653785.1 Ophioderma brevispina
CTTTCAATGTTTTATCGTTTTTTATTTATTTTGTTTTTGAGGTGGGTGTGATGTTTTTCCAGCAATTTGTAATTTTCCACTTTGACAATGATGATGTATAAGCATACACAGGCTCACTTTTCCATTGCATATAAACATTATGGATTTTTTGAATTGTTTATATACACTATCAGTGATCCACCCGAAAGAGTAAAAATAATTGAAATTTGCAGGAATGGCTTAAAAGTCAATGACAAGTCAATGGAATTCTCATCATGTTATTTTTTCCAACTGAAAAATTAACAGAAAAGAACATAGTAGTGTTTCATGATATGATTCTCCATTCAGTTACGTGTTTTAGTAAGTGTCCGTACGGACAGTAATGACTAAAATATTCGATTTTGTCTTTATTAGGTTGCTTTTTGTCTTACAACTTATAGGGTATGTTAGAATACTTGTACCTGTTACAGACATGCACAAATCTGATTTTTGACGATTTTTTTATTTTCCGATTTGGCAAATCACTTCACTGATAGTGCCTTTAAAGCTACTCTCAGCGATTTCTTCAAAATGTAAACAAATCGCGCCACTATTTTTCCATTTTTTTATCCATTTTTTTGCACTGTTGTATTGGAAATGGTGGTAATAAACACCCGCCTGTATGTGGCTAACCTTAACGCGCCGTATTTGTCAAGAAATTTACAGTCGTAAATGGCATATTCAAGACCACTTTCAAATGCTTTTAACTGTCTGTTTTTCAGAAAGAACAGTAATATAGGTGTTGATATGACATTAAACTAGCAATTTAGAGACCAAATGCGCAATTTGAATTTTGAAAAAAAATGACTGATTGTAGCTTTAAAAATATAAAATATTAAGGGCTAAATTTTGCTATATTGTGCTATAATTATTTGAATTGGTCATTCTAGAGTAGATATAATAATTTTTTTATTCAAAATCTTATATCAGAGTTGTTAAAGATTTAAATATGCGAACCACTTTTTTCGGAGAGTGACAGCTTCAATTGGCCATATGTCAAAGGTCAAAGTTATGATTTTCATTTTTATTATCGGTATGTGGTTCTTACGTGACCCCAATTTACTCGTGTTATTTTCGTGACCAAACTCCCGTGGAAAAGTGGTTATCTGAGTTGGATCCCTAGGAACCCCCTGGGCACTAACGGATTTTTTTTTTTTTTTAGCTTAGACACTGTCATTTTTTAACACTTAAAAGTGTTAACAACTATGTGTGTTGTGCAATGGGCACCACACGTTTAAATCCTAGATCCTATTCAAAAATAAACATGGCCAGCAAGTTCTCGAAAAAGTAAATGTTTGGTTCAAAGCAATGAACTATCAGTAAATGTCATTCAAGAGACATGAGATTTCCAGAGAGAAGCACCCTCAATTTTTTTCGAACCCATTTTTTTTTGCATATTTGGACTGCTTACCAATGTATTAGATCACACCTGAAGTGAATAAGCCGAATACGCTGTCTTTATGTAATAGATGATGATTTAGTAATTTCTGTCGTGCACGACAGGAATTCAAAGCATGGTTTCCTATAGGGCCGATAGAATACCAGGCAAGTTCAAAACAAGGTTTGCGGTTTTCTTTCGTGCTTGTTTGTCCAATAAACCTTCGAAACGTTCTCGGTAGGTGGTCTACAACCGATCAAGTGCAATTTGAGAGAAATTTGTATCCTCAAAAACATCTCCCCCTGTCACTTTAAGTCAAATAACATGGCCTAAAGGTACAACATGTAGCAAGTGAGAAATTATACTTGTTAATTTAATAATACAATAATTCACTTTTGGCTCTTAAGTTTCTTCAGGGCCCAAATGTGTTACCCCTTCGGCACTAGTATCGCCTGACGTTTGTAACTGTGCTTAACCTAAAAGTTGATGGCCCAGTTTAGTAATATAAGGAGTACATCTTGTTTGAATGAGGCTTCGAAGTATTACATCTGTAAAGATCAGAAATTTCACGCCCAATACTTCAATCTGTTTTGATAAGAGTGCTAAAAACGGGATTTTGTAAGCTCCCTCCCCAAGGAATACGTTGTAAATGTTTGCTCATAACACCAAAACCAATCTTCAAACCATACGCGTTCACAGAGCAAAATGAGGAAAACAAAAACTTTCTTCACAGCTTTCTGACCAGTACCCGCAAAATCTGAGGTGCTGAGGATAAGGCTATTACTGATCGGGCCATAGACCTTTATTAATCAAAACCATTAGTTCCATTTGAAAAGAAAAATAAAGAAATCCACACTGTTACTCAACGTATTATAAGCATGTAAATTGTGATCAAAATTCAATCTTTACCTTGTAGTTTGTCAAATTGCCAACAAGAACTGTCAGATGGTATTCGATTCACCTCAGAGATGTTGGGACTCTCAGATCGGCGCCAGACCGCAGGGAGGAGAAGGGTTGCTAGGAGGATACTATGACGCATGCGTAGGTAAGGAAGTGATAACATTTAATTTTCCTTTTTTACTATTATTAAACTTTGGCAATGTGAGTTAGCCACAAGGAACTCCGATTGTTACTTGCAAAGGCAAAGGCTTCTGTTTAGTATGACAGCACTAGTATCCTTAAAGCACGTGGAAGGCATTGGCAACAGTGTTTTGATATTCTGCAATGATGGATCGATGGCTTTCTTGATGTTCACAAAAGTGACTGTCAGTGGAAGAGATACTCATTGAAGCCTTCCCTGATCCTTCTCCCGATATATGCCTGCGTGGCACAGCGTCCTGATCTAAAGCCATCCCGGTTGCTCCTCACTAAAAATCAATGTGAGGCTGAATTATGTGGCTGAATTAAGGCTCATTTGTGCAGTTGGATCTGCGCTCGCCTCATAAGCAGTGATTATTGGGTTGAGGCCCCGCTTGCGGTGCTGTCGCACCAATGTAGTGCCGCAAAAACTTGGGCAAGGCACTTTACCTCGCTTGCCTTCATCCACCCAGAAGTATAGGTGGGGGCCGGGAAACGAGGCATGAGAGGGTGGTCTTTGCTACATGACACATACACGGAATACACCGTGCCCTTGAGAGACGATTCTACGGGATACTTGGCGATGAAATAGGTATGCATTCATTACAGCAATGGGACACAATAGGTAGGACACTACATCCCATAGGCCCCAGTTGTGACACCGCATATGCTATGGAAGCAAACCAGAGCCTGTGCGGGAGGAGTGGCCTACCCCCCCGAAGCAACATTATATATGCTAGGGAGCCTGGCCCCAACCGCAAAGATCGAGAGATGGACACTCGGGCGCACCATTGATTTTTGAATTGTGTTGGAGGAAGATTTTGTTGTATACTGTTGCAGCATTTGCCCAAAGTTCCAATATCACGGTAGTTTGTTACATAAATTACATTTCGTTGTGTGAATCCAATCTACCATATATCTAAATTTAATCATAAACGAACTATTATGTCAAGTCTTGGTCAGTGGCTCTTGAAATTGTTTCGTCGCCAACCATTTCAAGAGCCACTGACTCCCCCAAAGGGGAAAAAAAAAAAAAAAAAGATTTAAATGGAAAAGTATCCTAATAGACCGTATTCAATACTTTCAATAGCCAGCCATGGTTGGTTGGTTTGATCGTAGTTCCCTCCTCTCTAGTAGCACCAAACTTCTTAGTTTGTTATGTCAAATTATGCAAAACGTCAATATGGGCAACATAGGACCAAGTATCATGGTCCATGTAAAGTCAGGATAGCTTGTAATGAAAAATAAGAGTCATCAAGGATCAGTTGGGTTTAACTTTCCTCCGAAGTATTAATCCCCTCCCAAGTTCCAGCGGGCAGCAACTATATTAATTCCTTAGATCACAGATGTGTCATTCCTTTCTTCATTTGGCAGAACATTTATGAGAAAGTGGGAACGTGTTTCATCACCATCATGGTCAGAGTCTGCATTTACCAATAATTACTTTGTACTTGGATTCAATTTTGCACGTATTTTCCTTGAGTGTAAAGTCCCCAGTTAGGCGCGGGCTTTAATTATATACGGTTGATGATCGCTTTATTAGAGCCAGTATCATCCCAGACATGATGCACAAGATAGACACATATCATGCATACTACAATAACTGCACCTGTCACTGATCCCTGTGCAATCGCCTACCTGGATCGAATTGACAGCTGAAATGTAATTGTAGTCTTGAATGATGCATCTTGTCCACCAACATGTCGGTGCTGACGTCATATTGAATCGGTCTATACATGGGCATCACGAAGATCATCACATGAAAGCTATTGCACTTACGACTCTTCCACGACGGTTGCTATAGAAAAAAATCCAGACTCCACCTTCTACCGTAGTTAAAGTACGTCAAATGTGTTTGAGTTGTGTGTTCAAACTGAACGTGTTTGAAACGCGTTGAGCAACATTTAGCCAATTACACCGGCCAGCATGGTTACTACGGCAACAAGAGTGACAATTAAGAGCGACTTGAAAGTTCATATTAACAATCCTATATGATGTATCACAAACTAACTTCTTTACAACATCATGATATATTGAAACGCGCCACTGCTTAGTAATAATTAACCTTGGTTGGGTAACTTGTAAGCGCTATACCAAGCACAGAAAGATCAAACAGTGGGTCCTTGGCCAAAACCTAAAGTTACATTTCATTCAGAATTAGCGAAAACGTCTGTGTTTAAGTTCTGACCTCGTCTATAGGCTCTGACGTGTAGATGCACAAGGCCATGAACACATTTCTCAAAACGTTAATCATGACATTCCATTATCCGTTTTGTTGCTAGTTCCGATATTCGTATTTTTTCATTCACTTCGCACATGCTATCGGAACCTCGTGTCACAGCGATTGCTCTTTCGGAGTTCCCCTGATTGTACATCGTAATTAGCACGTGCTTCGATTTGTTGGTGTTTTGAGGATTCTTTCACAGTTTACCCTGGCGTGGTGTTTCGCAATGGAGTAGCGATGCCCGGCGGCAAACCTGGACTCCTTTATAAATATTGTTGAGAGTCCTGTAAAGGTTGTTAGGGGTAATATTAATACACCTTCTCAAAAAAGGTACAATCAAAAACCGAATTTTTTTCAATATTATCTCTTCACATAGTAAGTCTTTTTTACATTATATTAAAGAAAAACCGGGCTTTCCGGATTTTTTGATTTTCATCCATATTGCTTGTTTCATCGAGAGATAACTCCAGTTTACTGCGGAAGACCAAAACAATCGAGTGTTGTGCCACTTTCTGGTTGAGTCAAAACGGTGAACGAATTTGTTTAGACATAAGTTATCCCAACTTAGACATATATTAAATCTTTAAAAGGGATTACTTCATAAAGAAACTCTAAAAGTTACGTAATGGTGGAAGTTAAGATCAGTATATCTGGCTTTAAGATAAAGGAATAACATTCGACATACTGTTGTTTGTGAGAAAAGCGAACCAGGGCATACAGCCCAGCCCGGCTGTACAGCAACCTAGAGGAGAGAGTTTTAATGGTCTTGACGTATCTAAACACAAATCCTACCAACACAATGATACTTTGCTTCCAAATCAATTTTAATTGACAATTGCAGCAAAGATAGAGCAATATTTTTTAAACCAATTTCTTTGGATTGGAGTGTTTTTTTGGTTGGGCACTTTATTCACATTCCTCTGGCATGATTTTAACGATAAAACATTTTGTATAAATTCCGAAGTTCCATTTCATTTACAATCAATAAATATTGTATTGTTTGAGTTGTTATGAAAGAAGATGTTATATTGAACTGAATTATGTTTACTATTAAAGTTTGTTGATAAAAAAGACTCTTGTTTGTTTAATTTAAATCTGTGTGTAGTTTCTCTTGTCAGTTGCAATATTTTGGTTTTGAGGGCGTCAGACATCATGGCAGAAATGGGGCGAAGCAACTCTGCCCATGCATAAAATGGGCACAAATCGATTTTGGTGTATCGCACGAAATTGATTATATCTCACACTGAGATTGACAAAATGCAATAGGAATGAAACAAACACCATTGGAAAGCCCTGGTCTTTGTTCTTGAATATTATGCCAAGTAAGAATGACTTATTTGTGAAATTTCATAGTTACCAATTTTTTTGCTGAGTACCACTTTTTTTGAGAAGGCTGTAGATAGGTGACATTTTACGAATGCGCCAAATCGCGACCCTCCTTAAAAGTTTAAGTCAAAAGTGGGGAAAGTGATGGACACCTTCTTAACTGGCGTTACCAGCGTTTCGAAAGGCACCGAGTATCCGACAAAGTGACACAGCTCTAGCTTTTGTGAATAATTTTCAAATAGCACTGTAATCTTGTAATATTGTTTTTCAATACAGGATGGATCCATTACGTACGACCGACCGCTAAATTTGCTTAGTGACCCTACCCAGACGACGTACCGCCAGGAGTACTGATGACATTAAAGGACAATCCTGGCAACTTTGATTGGCAAAATCTAGTTGGGAAAGACAATCGGATTCTTTGATGGGTTTGCATACGACGAGCACTGTCTTGTCAGAGCTGATCAGATAAAGGTATGAAGGACATTTCGCACGTTTAGGTATTTATATCCTCGAAAAATTACAGCTGAAAAAAAATCATTTTGCTGAAATTAGAGAGGTTTCGTTGTGCTACTTTCTTGGTCGTATTAGCGGATTGGCTGAGGGGAGGAGGGGAAACATTCTCTCCAATCACAGGGAATAGAATTCTTACACATGTATCAATGAGAACAGAAGCACTGCAAGAACGAATTAAATGCATGACTAAAATCTGGCAATTATCATTATTTCTTAGTGTCAACCAAGGCCCAAGGCATGTAATGAGTGAAACTAACAAATCTGAACATGGTGATGGAATCGTGAAAAAGCGCGTACATTGGGCAAAAGGGTCCAAAACGGGCTGAAACTAAATAAAAGTGCGGAAATTCTGAGTAATCCATTTGCTGTGAAATCAGGAAGTCCTCCAAAATTTCCAGTCTGCGGCCCCTAGAAAGAAATAAAAATCTTGAGTCAGGGGATGTTTACAACACAGAGCATGGTTGTTTTAGCAGTGGCACCTGTAAAGAGAGATTAACGGCACACAAGTCATTTAGGCACTAAAATATGCAAGGAGAACAGACCTGTCAAAGCATATCTGGGTAAGGAATACACAGATCTGGGGAAATCGTAAGGGAGGCAAACACTGTAATGAGATTATCGGGGTAATAGGCCTATGTTGGACGAGAAAACTAGAAATAATGAAGCTCAAGAACGGTATTAAGGGGGGCACAGTACCCAAAACGATTGCCCCATTGAAATGCAACGTAAAATGTGCTTAAAGAAACTCTCTTTTCCAAAGAGTAAACGATTTTGACTATATTTCAATGCATGAATCCTATGATCAGACATGAAACATACAAGCTTTCAATTCACCTTACACATTACGATTTACCTTTTGCGATAACGAGAGGGAACAGCGTTCGTCCCCACTATTTTCCTACTATAAAAGGAAGTACTTGCATGCTATGTCCTCTCATTTTAATAATAACATGCTACCCTTACGGAAAACCGATTCCCACCGGACACAAAATGTCACAAATAGACTTTTTTTTTTTACATAACTACTTTACCCAAAACGTGCGCCACTGTCGTACGTGGAACTTAAGTTACTCCTATTTCAATGAGTCCTGATAGTTATGGATTTGTTATGCGTTAATTAATATAATGATGATTTTAAAATGGACCAAATATGATAAGGATAAGGACCTAGCCTAGTGCACTGACAGGATAATCGCACGCGACCGTATGGGTCAGTGCAGGCAGCCGAGACCGAAGGGTCGAGGGCTTTGCCGCACGGACCCATACGGTCCAAGTACAATATCCTGTAGAATGCACTGAGGCGTGGTCCTGATCCGTCATATACTTGAGAAAACAATAGTATCAAATCATTACATTACATTCATAATTAAACGGTAATTATCAAAAAAATTTTGAGGTAGTTTTTAAAATAAATTAAAAACACTTATTACACCAACAGTCCAAAGTTTACTCTATAAATAGTGTCAAAAAGACATTCACGCAATTCATGTGATGAGTTTGTTTGAAAATGATCTCGAAGTGCGAGAAAGATTAGACTCTCTAAGACACTTAGGGTGGCTAATCTTTCTCGCACCGCCCTGGCATTTCAAATCAAACCCATTAGATAGTGATGAAACGCGTCAATGAAAATGAAAGAAAACGTAAACTTTTCGCACTTGCCATTACTTTTTTTCAAAAAACCCATCAGTGACGATTTGACATATAAATGCTTGGAATTTTCTTCTACCCATTCACGCCCACTGTATTAGATGTATTAAAAGACCAACCGCAGACATGCATGTACAAAACATGACTGCGTTTTGCATTGAAACGATTTTATTTGTGAATTTTGGGTTTTCTTGAAGTCTACTAATTCTTAGGGGCCTACATAGATAGAACATGATATAGTCCATGGTTATGCCACGGTATGGCCATCTTGTTGCGGTGGAGTCGTGAGGTGTAAAAACGCCGTTCGCTTTAATCCAGCGTGTGCGGTTTACTGGTTGCGCCCAAACAAATTCGCGATGGACGTCACTCTACGTAGCAGCTAAACTTTCTTACCGGCTTCGAAATTGAAACATTATAACATAGGAATTTTATATTAAGATCAATATTTAAAGTCCAACGTATCGTCCTTTGAGGGTAGTAACAAAAAACTTGTTCTCGTTAATTAAGCTGTACGCATTTCAGCGAAAGAACACAGTACAAAATTCCACATTACTTTGAAATGGTCTGCGAATGTGAATTAACTAATTACTTTATACGAGAAACAATATTTTTTTCAAAACAATAATCTAAGTCAGGGAATCTGGCACCATAGATTGTAGATACTAAGTTCGTTGAGGGTATATATACGGTGACGAAATGTTACTTGATATTGGAGCAGTAAGTCGATATCAAGTGATTGCGGGGATTTTAGTTGCTACTAGCAGTTGGACTTGTGGTGACCGCGTACATTATCTGATGACCCGTCCATTATCTGAGGACCGTGCATATCTGATGAACCCGTGCATTATCTTGACAGAGCCAGGATTCGTGAAAAAATAATGCACGCTGAAAAAAATATCTACACGAGAAGTTATATTGGCTGATAACATATTACACACTTCGAATGTTCTACTAGGATTTCATGATTTCGTGTTAGACCAATGGTGACGGAATTATTAGATATCTTGCTAACATTATCTTTGTATGCCAAAGCAGATCATGTATTATAATATTAAATGCGCACAAAATTCAACATGACCTCAATGTGAAAAGCTTGTAACCCTGCGCTGATTGTCCATTTTTATTTTGCTAGGTGACGTTCTGTCTGCCGATCAAATCCGCCATTACATTCTCGTGATGCCATACGTCAAGCGCTCAGAGATGGTGAGGTAGGGAAGCTGGTAGAGTTGTTTTCAACATTTATTTTGTTGTTGCTGGTAATTTTTCAGCTTCCACTTGCAATGTGCAACATTTCGTTAACGTCAAAAAACAAGAAAAAAAAAAAATGGACACACAAACCTGTGTGTAAACTAAGGGGAGCTGTCGTAGGTTGGTCCATCTCGTTTTATTAAAAAATCATTGCGGTTTGTGTTGCATAGAGTGGAGAGAAGGAGAAAGATCTAGTAAAAACCCTTTGACCATTCATAATCGCCGCGTTCGTTAGTTAAAACAGATGAAAACGTCCAATACCCAACCCAGATCAATCTTAAAGCGGCACGGCACATTTTTCAACAAAATATGAAATTTCTTCAATTTGCTCTCAAATGATAGTCTAGGCATTTAGAAGAGAGATATTCCATTTTGCACATAAAAATAACATACTAAAAAAACAGAGAGGGATACGTTAAAAGAGGCTAAAGACATCCACGTAATTTGTAGGCCAACTTTGAAGTTTTTCATACTTTAATCACAAGTGTGTATATTACATGAATATCATAGACTCGTACTAATTGATGTTAAAAACCACAAAGGGTAGCGACGGTGAATGAAACGGTGCGCATAGCGTGGGAACATGTATACGGCGAGCGTTTTCTTGTGTTAAACACCACTTTCGTCGTCTGTAATCTATATGAAAGATAAGAATTCGTCCTCCGGAGGAGTCTACTTTACATTCACGAGTCGCTTCAGGCAACCCCATGCCAACAGTTGAATGGACTCAGTTGACTTCCCTGTGGTGCGAAATAAAGCTAAATGGGTGTAACATCTTTTAGTTGGCGTATGTTATGGAAGCCCTAGCAGTACCGAGACAACAATGATAATCTTTCTTAGATTACTGCATGAGACAGATGAAAAGAGAAAGAGGCCCACAATTTATAATGGGGTTTTAACTTTAAGGAGATTAAGTGGAAAGCGAATCATGTTCAAGCTAGTTACACGCACCCATCTTAGCAGTTTAAGAGACATGAATGACCTATACCTTTTCAGCAGGTGACTTTCCACCAGCAAGGAGGGTAGAAAGCCACTCAACTCTATAACCTCAATCTTTACCCATGTGGACTTCATGGTGGCAATTTGCCAGACATGGGCACCGATTACATGTTTAAATGAAATTTAACAGTGATCATGTTATTCTCACATGGACTATGTTTTCAAGTCTAACATATCAACTAGAGAGGACGAATCATATAGAAAACTTAACTTTGGTAAAGGAGACTACAACAAGATGAGGAGCATTTTACCAGTGTTGATTGGAATTAGGGGCTGGACAAGCTTAACTGTGAAGATGCCCGGGCATATTTTAAAGCAATACATGAACAGTGTTAAGGATATGTGCCACTTAAAGAAGAAAACTAGAATATAGTTTGTGTCTCGGGATGACACTACCCTGCAGCTGCTTATTTGGCCCTTAATGACCTTTGATCCCCCTGCCGAACACAATTTTTTGTGAAGGGTCTCAGGCTGCTTCACATGCATGACTCACATGACCATGCAATATTTCATAGAGCAAATATTATCACATTAATACCGGAATTCCCCCTGAATGACCTTTTGACCTAATGCCTTGAGCACAACTTGTGAAGGGACTTAAGCTGCTTCATGTCTTTGAGTCACATGTCAAGCAACGTGCTTATATCAAATAGGAATTTTTATTTTTTTTTACATTTAGGCATGATCAGGTTTTCTCACTTATGATGACCCTTGAGGATAATAAGAGACCTTATCCCGAGGCATAACTTAGCCCAGATAAGGGGCGTTATTTGGGGTTCTCTGTGTTATCTCGAGATAAGCTTAACCCCAGATAAGGGTCGTTTATTTGGGTTCAGCTGTGTTATCTCGAGATAAGCTTAACCCCAGATAAGGCTCGTTATTTGGGTTCAGCTGTGTTATCTCGAGATAAGCTTAACCCCAGATAAGGGTCGTTATTTGGGTTCAGCTGTGTTATCTCGAGATAAGCTTAACCCCAGATAAGGGTCGTTATTTGGGTTCAGCTGTGTTATCTCGAGATAAGCTTTGTTAACTTAAGATAAGGACCGTTATTTGGGTTCAGCTTTGTTAACCCTAGATAAGGGGCGTTATTTGGGTTCAGCTTTGTTATCTCCAGTTAACGAAGCGTTATCTCCAGTTAACGGAGTGTTATTTGGAGATAAGGCTTCCTTATCTAGGGATAAGGAAAAGTGAAACACTTGTGCTTCCTTAACCTCCAAGGTGACATTGAACTTGACATGTGCAGGTGGTTCCATATCTAATTGTTTTCCCAATTTAATTCTCTACCTCTCTGCCAAATTTGATGCTTTTATAACAAAATGCACAATTGATAACACTATCTGCTTAACTAACATTACAATGCTGTGGTAAATATGGCCAACTTCGGGACAAACTTGAAAATAAAAAAACAACAAAACGTGCAACTTCGGGCACTGTCAGGTTTGGTGTCATTGTTTAGATACGGCATTGCCCCTCCCAATTAACAATTTAGATTTCGTCTCCAAATATACTTTAAGAAATACGGCGTTACAAAACATTCAAGTTTTTAAAAGCCGAAAAGTACGAGTACAAACAAGAATCAATGTAACTCACCTTAGGAACATGCTATCCCCGACTTTTTGGACTGAAATACTCAGAATTTCGGCTGTAATCGACTCAATCTCTTTGTTTTCGTCTCCACATGTAAACGAACCACTGCGTTTCGGGGAAATACCTTTCTGCGCACAGGTCATTACTTCTTCAGCTGAGCGTGCCATGAAATCGTCAACAGAGGGCCGGTGTCAAAGGAGCCATGGTCCGGCAGGAACCACAGTCCGGGCTCCATAGACGACAACGGAATAAAGCGTGAAACTAATGTTGCGTGAGAGTCAACTGAATCGATTGCCCTATTGTCCACCATTGTTGGCGGACTGTGAGACCGGCGGACCATATCTCCTGCCACACCGGCTTCTGTCGGTGATGATCATAGGGATGAAAGAGTACTCCCTGCCGAGAAGTGACCTTCTTTGGTCAATGCTTTTACAATGAGTTGCCAAGTGGTATAATTGGGATAATCGGCGTTGCGTATGCAATTAGGGTAGAGCTTTCTCCTTCTCTCCTACCTCTATGGTTGTTGTATGAGGTTGAAATTAGGTTGTACTTAGGTAAGGATTTTTGGGCTGGTAAACGCCTTAATTCCTCACTTAATTAAAAGTCGCGGGGGATATCTAAGGTAGTGCGTACTACTTTTTCCAACTTAACCCTAGTGTTATCAAGCCTTTTTTGTAACAAATTTTGCAAATGTGCCAGTGTCTCTTTAATGGGTACCTTCTAAGTCAAGCTGTGGAGCTTCTTATGGTCCTGTCCGGCCACACAAGCAAAAAGAAAAATAAATAATTTAATAATTTAAAAAAAAAAAATGGATGTTCAGAGGTGGAATTTCTTTGATAAAAATATCGATAACTAATAATAAGTGGAGAATAATTTGCATTAAAAAAAATAAAAAGTCCAACAATGAAGAGGTGATTTTGCAAATACTAACACATACCTTTAAAAGGCGTCAGTCGGTTGTAATAATCAAAATCATTTGTCAAAACTGTGTCGCCTTTGATATTTTTTTTTAATTTGATTCTTTTTAGTCATAATAAACGGGTCGTTCAAGCAGCTGTGATAAGTGGTATTTCCGTACGCTCTCCGCAGTTATTTCAGCATTGTGGGCATTCCGCAT
Source organism: Ophioderma brevispina (assembly GCA_023653785.1). Taxonomy (NCBI): domain Eukaryota; kingdom Metazoa; phylum Echinodermata; class Ophiuroidea; order Amphilepidida; family Ophiodermatidae; genus Ophioderma; species Ophioderma brevispina. The sequence goes on from JAMKCH010017447.1 coordinate 13,138, forward strand.
CTTACTTCCGGGCGCCACCACCCTACAGTACGTACGTCAGTGAATGTGGCCCTGTGTTGAAACAAGTTTATTTTGTTTCCTTCATTTTTGCAGATAGATGCAATATTTGATGGACCCTGGGATTCCTATTTAAGCACCGGCGAGTTCGAAATCGTGTCTGATGCAATCCTCACATGCTTCAAGGCCGGTGTATCGGTGATGACTCGCAAAGATAACCGATTAATAGATTGGTGGAACCCCGCATTTGCTAAACTTGCCGCTACTTCTCAATGGCAAGCCATATGTAATGACTTGCAAGATGAACACGGTGAGACAATTGATCACGATAGTTTTAATTGCTTTGTTGTGGTATATAGTCTGTGTCTCACCCCTCTGTTGCATTGATGTCATAACTTTACGCCCGCGTATTTGTGCGAGTGCGTGAAAGCGCCGTCGCTCAAAGTCAGCGCCAGCGATTTATTCTTGCGACCAACAAATCTCGCGCTGACGTCACTGCACAGATGTAGCGATATGTACTATAGAGGTATGGTTCGGTAGGTGGTTAAGTCGTGGGCGGTAATGGTGATGGTGATGGGTGATGATAATGATGCTGTTGATGTTAATATTGATAACGACTATTATTATCATACCTCTGTTATTTTCAGGTCATAAAGGAGGAGCAGATCCATTTGTCTGTGTGTAACACAGGGAGGATTACGGACACTTGATAGACTCATGCTTGAAAGCAGTTACCCATTTTAGTCCGATTATAAAATATAACGTAAAAAAGTTAAAGGTCAATTAATCTAAAAGTTTAGAGGAATGCTCTCGCGCCATTGTGACCGTATAGTAGATTTCAAATAAGTGAAGGACCTCATTAAAAGTTTTAGGTCTGTCCATTCACCGTGAGAGTTAAAAGTTAATATTTTATAGCCACAGGTAATACAAAAACAATGGTACTTATACAATGTATGGCAATGAGTGTTTAAGGATTACATTTTAAAACATCTCATACAATTGTGTTGTCATATCGTGTCATTAAGATAGAAATATCATTCATAGTATATTCATTTATTTCCACGATCATCACACTAGAACAAGAAAAAGTATTTAAAAAAAATTTAAATACAGAGCAAATGATATGGGGGTGTGATCGAAAGGCCGAAGGCCAGAGGTGATCAGACCCCAAAACAAAATTTCACAGATGAATCCTAGCAAAAATACATCATTTACAACAAAAACAAAGAAATTACGGCATACAACAATATTGAAACAAATACCCTTGCTCCAAACCTAATTGTCTTTAACGTAGTATGGGGATATGAATGATTTTTAATGGCTTCGGAAATGCTTTCAAGATTTTGACATTTTTAGATTTTGGTCAAAGATTTCCATAGGATGGGACCAGAAGTTCTTACAGTTTGATCTGAGAATATTTTTTTATTTCTGATAAGAGTATAATCGTTGGCACTTCTAGTACAGTAATTATGATATTCAGCTTGTTTTGAAAATAGAAGTTTAAAACACGTGGAGCAGTTGAGTTGTAAGAAGGTCTTGAACATTAAATTACCCAATTCCAAGTTTATATGTGTCGTAAACGTTGAGAATATTCAAACTTTGAAACAGGGGAGCAGAGTGGCTTCTGTAGTGACTATAAGAAAATTTGTTTGACCGCCCCTATTTCTGAAGTTTAAATATTTTATCCATATAACTATGATATGTATTACCCCATACTAGGATGCTGTAGTTTTTACATACGGTAAAAAATTAATGTACAATATAAAGCGTGCCAGCTTCGTCCAGGGAAAAAACCTTTCAGTTTATTGAGGACGCCAATATTTCGTGCAATCGTTTTTGAAATTCCATCAATATGGTTTTTCCAAGTAAGATTTTCATTCTACATAACCCAAAGAAACTTTGTGGAGCTCACCCTTTGTAATTGGTATTATTTCAATTCAACGTTTTGATTTCCTATCCACGTATTTTGCATTCCCATAACGTGTACCTAATAACATGAAATTGGTTTTTCCAGCATTAACGGATTAGTTTATTTGCTTTGAACCAGTTCGTTACTTCTTTTAACTCCTTATTTATTTCATTTATTTTACTGGCAATGTTATCATGTGAATACAAGATTGTAGTTCATCCCGCAAACAACACAATTTTAAAACAGACGAGGTATTTTGAAATATTAATATACTAAAATAGGAGAGACCTAATATTGAGGCGCTTGGCACACCACAAATTATTTTTTAAGTTCGATTTACTATTGTTGAAATATACATATTGCATTCTTTACTTCAAATGAGCTTTTCAAACCAACTAAGACGGTACCCTCTAAACCATAATGCTCAAATTTTTGTAATAGTTGTCTGTCAATAGTTGGTCAAATGCTTTCTACAAAATCAATAAACACCAACAGTGTGCTTGTCTTATTTCTACAGCATTACTACTTTCTTCTCAAACAAATCAATCATTTTTTTTTCTGCCATGTAAGTCAGAGTGACCTGAGCGAAAACCATATTGATTATCACATTTATGAATGTTTTGCTTGTCAATAAAATTGTGCCATCAAAAGTTCAGAAGACACCAAGGCTTTACAGGATGATCTCAACAACCTCCAAAGATGGGCAGAGGCATGGGTATGTCTTTAATCCTGATAAATGTGAGATGCTGCGCATAACCAACAAGCGGCTTCCCATTGATCCAGGCGACAACACTTTCTGGCCAACCTTGCTCGACATCAAATGCCAAGTACCTTGGCGTTACAATTAGCTCCGACTTGTCCTGGAAATGCATATGTCACTACCCATCACAAAAAAGGCAAATCGTACTCTTGGTTTACGCCGAATGTTGACACTTGTCCCATAGAAGTTAAGACAAAATGCTATGCGAACCTCGGTTCGATTCGACCAACTCTTAGAATATTCCTCTGCTGCATGGGCACCACACACACACAGAAATACTCCAAACAAAATCGAAGCTGTCCAGAACGTGCTCTAGATTTGTCACCGGTGATTACCGTCGCAACTAGCGTTGTCAACAGTATGCTAAGTACACTCCAGGTGGGGAAACAAGTACATCAACTGAAATTAGATGTCAAGTACTTATGCTCTATAAGATTGTCCATATGTTGTTGACATCCCTGTTGTTGACTACCGTACCATCAAAGTATCCTCAACCATTGACTCTTTAAGAGGTCAAACCAGGAAATAACAATTCAACCTATTGCCAGAATACAAGCATTTTCCCAGTACTCTCCTCTTCCCATATGACATCAAGATGTGGAACAGTCTTCCTTCTTCACTATTGCACAGCCCCCCATCAGTTGAAGCTTTTCGCCATGGGCTCACCAGCATCCAGCTTCCTTAATGGTGAAGCAGTTTTTTACTCGCACTTGCACTGTATATATTTTGTTTTTCCCACCCTGGACACTTGCACTTATGTTTGCCAATCATGCTGATATACAAAGTGGCAAGACTCCTATTTACTGAGGGATCACTCTACCCTATGAAGATGAGATAAATACCATTCTTTAAGAATCGTGAAAAGCTGGGTATACCGATACTGTCTATATTTTTGAAAACACTTGTGCGTGTCATCTTTTGTTTATAAATGGGTACACACCTTTGGCATCTTTAACTAGAGGAACTCTCCAGTTGATATTGAAAAATTGAAAATTTGTTGTAAGTGGTCTTGCTATTCATTGGCTACCTTTTGAGAATCAAATTAGCATACCACATGACCGGGACGCTTATTCTTATCAGATTTTGCAATATTTGAATGACTTCATTTCACCATTGGTTTCCATAAATATTGCTTTTTTGTGTGGCTCTTCAAAATAGTCAAAATAGTCTTTACCAGTTCTTTGTATTCCCTCTGCTAACTTTGGGCCAATATTGACAAGAAGTCATTGAACTCATTAGCTATATCTAAGGGATTTGTTACGAAAATGTTTTTCTCCTTTTTGAATTTTGTTTGTGTATATACCTTTGTTGTTATCGTCATAACTTAATTTATCATATTCCAAGTTGTTTTCATGTTACCTTTATTTTTGTGTCACACTTTTTAAACATATACTCAACTCCCGTTTTGACTTCCATAAGACTGTGTAATTTGTTTCGATACGTTTTAAACTTCTGAGTTCGTTGAGGACGTGGATTATTTACAAAATCTTTGTCAAGACTTATTTTTGTGATTGAGCCTCGTAACAGTCCTTCGTTATCCAGGCTTTTGGTTCTCGTCTTCTGTGAAACTCACTTTTCTTACATGGTAAAATGGCATTGCATTCATACATGTTAGTCAAGTGTTCAAAAATGTTTCATAGTCCTCGTCTGACTCTGTTACCAATAATATACTTTCCCATTTCACATTTGTCACTCTAAAATGTTTAAATTTTGCTATATTGTGTCACTAAAGACCTTTTATAGGTGGTACTCTACATTATCTGAGTTATTTCCCACACTCAAATTTGTTGTCAGAATGGTTGGCAAATGGTCACTTACACTCACAAACAATTTTACTTATGAATTTTTATCTATGTTTTGTGAAATCTGTATCTATTATTGTAGCACTATCTTCAGTAATTCTTGTTGTTTAAACAAAAAATGGACTGATGGAATAAGTGAATAAGATAAATTATAATCTAATAATCATGAGTGTTGTCTATCATTTGTCATCCTTCAAAGAATCGATATTGAAGTCACTCCATTTGAATTGATTTTGTCTTCACTATCCCGATCTTTTGAATAACCGGGCCAAAGTCTTTGATGAAGTCGTCAATGGCCCGTATGCGCTCGATAAAGCCACGCCAACAAGACATTCTTTCTTTTTGGCATTTTCGATCCTCAAAAACAATGATTCATAGTTTTTGAATTGGCTTCACATAGATCATACGAATTTTGTATTTTAGCCTTCATCTTATATGTACAAACATACACCGCCCTTTTCACGATCGTTTCGGTTTCTGTATTCGATGTTGTAGCCAGGAAGATTAAAATACCCATGCGGTTTGTCTTTTAAGTGGGTTTTCAGATGACCAATAATTGTAAATTCATGACTTTAATGTCTCTAAACATATTTACAATTATCGAAATTTTTAACCGTACCACACTCAAAAACATAATATCGAAGATTAACAAATAGATTTCTTATTTTGAAGAAAAGAAAATAACTAAACAAAATATGTTGGCCCCTCCTAGAAAGATTATGTTTTCAAAATAGTTTCAATATTTAAACAAAATATAAACTCAGATTTGCAAAGACACATCCAGAACACGCAGTTACAATAAAAATACAACTATCACGAGATATGACTAATAAATTTGCTCCTTACTACAAGATACACCATTACTCATAACCACTGAATGAACTGTTCACCCGTCCATGTTTCAAGCAATGATAAATTGAAGAGAAAGGAAGAGCAATGTTTCCGAACACAAACAGTAATACCAACACAGAATCCGTACACAAGGAAGCCGATATACCCCGAATGGAAAATTCGAGGGCACACCTGCCTGGGCCAGACATGCAGGGCTACATCGTGCCATTCTTAACCGGACCCGCAGGGGGTTGGAATGTATAGTAATATAGCTAGTAAATAAATGTTGTCCTAAATACATTATTTCACATCAAAGATGGCTTGGGTGTTTCAATGGAAAGTATCAGATTGAAAAACACTATCCATTTAAGATTGTAAAACTCATTAATAATATGAGGAGAGCTTTGAAAAGCGTCGTGAGGCAGGCCTCATCTTGGTGGACCTTACTGCCAGCATAAACGCCGTGTGGCACCAGGCTAGGAAACTCAAGCTTCTCAGGACACCCCCGGATGTCACCTTGTACAATCATATGTAAATGCTTTCAAACCGTAGCTTTGTCCTCTAGACCAGTGATGAGGCAGAGCAGTCGACTGCGTCGTCTGAGGAACGTAGTCCCACAAGGGTCAGTACTGGCACCATTGTGTTAATTTTTTATCTCAAACGATTTACCTCAAGCAACATTAGACAAATCGGGCTAAGCGACGATCTTGCCTTTCTTCACTCGGACAGAAGATGGACTGAAGTAAAGTACTCCTATTTGAGATATATCTCAACGACCTGGAGACTCACGTGAGTGAATCCAAAGACACACCGTTTTTCATTTCTTACACCAGAGAGAGGTCTCGCAGCTCAAAATCAACTCAAAGGAGCCGCCTCTGCCACACAATCCCACACCAACCTATCTGGGAGGGAGTGAAAGCCACACGTAATCGCAGCATTTAATAGTTGTGCAAAATGGATCATTCGACTCAATAAACCTCCATGTGCCCAACTTGCTGGCATCTTCATGGGAGGTGCTCGACCTCCACTTAGCACCACCGCCCTGGCTCGGGTCTACAGTGCTGCTGAAAATATGCCGCCAGCGTGGTGCAATAGTCTCACACAAAGAAGTTGGACAAAGTACTCAACGAGACCATTGAGAGCCATTTACTGGCTGCTTCGTCCCACACCATCTGAGTTCTACCAGATAGCTTTCAGGCATTACAGCTGCAGTGCTTCAGGTGAAGTGAATAACAATGGTGAAAAGTCTCTTGTTGGACAACAAGCACTGATGCATAACAACTGTCAAAGAATCAAACCAGCTCGGCAGATAGAGACTGCCGCTCTCGGTCGCCGATTTCTGTCGACACGCTGCTAAACATTTCAGCCCTCCATTCACATCTTACAGACATGGACACTGCCTGGCTATATCCTCCAAGACCCGAACCACCAATTCCGTTCACACCTATGACGAACTCGCACAGGAGCGGTCATTTCAACAGCAATATGTTGCAGGCGATGCGAACTGCGACAATCTCCACGCATGTCAATTGGTTCTCCTCACAGACTGCGGATCAAATACTCAAGGATTGCCCCTACCTTTCATCATCAGTGATATGAATTTCTCAAACCCCATTCAATCAAAATGTGAGCTGGCTCACACACTTCAACAATCTACCCTCTGCTCACACCAGAAGAAGAAGTATGAATGGAAAAACACCAGTAAAGTAATTATTTCATTAAACGTGTTATTTGAATTATCTTACCTTTAACACTGCTTTTTCAGAAATAAATACAAGATTCTTATATCAATGCACCACATAACAGCGACCAAAGTTTTTATTCGGCCATCCAAAAACGGCCAACCGTATATTAAGAGATTAGCGCAATGTGGATTATGAGGTCCTTTGACTTCCCGGCCCAACCAGGCATTAGTCCCTATGTTTCATCAACATACCTGTGTATAGAATTAATTGATCAGTCTCCAGTAAGCCGATTTCTGTACAGACATAATACAATATGTTGTATAATGGCAACAAAGCCTAGCCGGGGGGATTGCAACCCTCATCAAACATCAACACCCATAGAAAAATATGCAAGAATCTCAATTTGAAAACTCTACCAATCCCCAATTCCTGCGAATCGTATTGCCCATATAAATTCAGGTAATTGCCCAGTGTGTAATGGATAGACTGAGTTATTTCAAGCGACCCTATCTAAATGTTTACAAAATTACGTTAGCCCCGGAGCTTGGAGATATACCACCTTCTTAAATCTCCGATTGGCTCATTAATGTTACCATGGAAACCTCTGAGTAAGTGACGGGCGGGTGAGGTGACGGCGCGTATTGCGAGTATTAAAAATTAAACCCCGATCCGGACTCAATGAAGTCATACGGTTTCTTAAGGAACATAACATCTAAACATTTAACAAGACAACGATAAATCTCATTATACCAATAACAACTTTGAGTTAAATTACAGTTTATATAAAGAGAGTTTTTTAGAGTTAAAACTTCTTTAAAGGGGCATTCGTGAGCCACAGCCTCGTCCCCCGACTTACCAAAAAGTTGAGATTTTATATCATCTGAACCCGTCGGGTTATGTATAGTATGTGTGCCCAATCTGACGTGCAAATTCAATGTCTCTGCAAGAAATTAGCCCGTTTTGTTATTTCTGTCCGTTAACGGACAGAAATTACTGTACAGTCGGCTCTGGGAAAATGTGATGAGAACATTGGCTCATAAGACCTAAACGCAAGATCAGAATCAACTCATCAAATTTGGAATAGATTTTTCTCAAGGATATCTAGCGAAACATGAACAAAAAAACAGAGGGGTTGAAATGCACCTTTCAACAAATCAGGCTCAAGCCTTCTATCTCTGAAATAATGTTCAAAATCAGGAGGAGAGTTATAATATTTCTACGTATAAGCGCCATAATCAACGCATTCAAGTAGTACTGTGTTCACAGAAAGAAAGGAAAAGAGCACAATCACAAGGAATAGGCCGGATCGGGACGGGACTCACCTATTAGCAAAGAACTATGGGTCATGTAAGTATGACCAATTTAGATCGCGACTGAAAAAAAATCAATTTCGTCCCTTCATCCACTTACACCTGAACTGCCCGAAGTTCAGCGGTTGTCGCAACGCATGCCTTTCGTCGGCTGCATCACATTACTGATCCATATCACAAAATCGTGTTTCGAGTTCGCATTGAAACATCTGCCCTTCGTAATACGCTCGAACATACCGATTGCGTCATTACTACAGGCAAAAGGCAATATCACCAAAAAAAACTTCAGAGTTTTAAATTCAGTGAAAACATAACTGATGGTTATTAGCCACGCTGTTTACATATGACTTGTAACCTTCGAGATCAGTATGTGACGAAGCTTTTTTTTGGTTTTTCCAAAACGGATTCTGCGATAGAACACAGATAGACCGGTATGTGACGTATTCATCACCGTATTATCAAAAAAGGCGCAATTGTCGTATTAGTGCATACACATAGGCCACTGTATGTGACGCAGATTTGTTATCGATCGGTATGTGATGAAGATTTAGATATTCGATTTCGATTTCTGAGATAGAACACAGATAGCTCGTATGTAACGTGGTCATCGCCGTGTTAAAATACGCATGTACGTTATTTTTAGTGCATCATCGTGATTCTATGTCAGATCGCGCTGCTATGTGAAACAAAATATATTGAACTAAACTGCACATAGAGCAAATTGCTAATTACATCTCCTTAATTAGGTAGAGTTCAAGTCTGAACTAAAATCTCGGTATTATGAGAGTTTCAACGCAGGCCGTACGTACGCAGAGGATTATTTGGGGGGGGGTGCACGGGACTCGGAAAAAGTGGACTTTTTTGGTTAAAAGTGGACCTTTTTGGTAAAGTTGACCTAGCCCCCCTAAAAGGCGTCCTTTTTAGGACTTTTGAACATCTCATCACCCAACAGTGGAATTTTTTTCAAAATTTCTCTAAATTTTGGACCTTTTTAGGCAAATGCCAGCCAAAAAGTGGACCTTTTTTCCCCTTTTGTGGCATTTACATCTCTCGTATACGTTCGCTATCGCGGATTGAAACCAGTAACAATGTTGTGCGTTCATTAGTTTGATCAAATTAGACTATGGTAATGCCCTACTATGGGGAACAAATGCCACTGATATTGCTTAGACTTCAACGTCTTCAAAACCGGTCTGCCACTAAAATTATTTTTGTCGCCACCCAAATTTGACACGCAAACACTTTCCTTAACGAACTGCACTGGCTGCCAGTACAAGGACCGGCATAACTTTCAGATCATTCTTTATGGGTACAAATTTGTCTCACTGAGATGGCACCGGGATAGTTAACATCTGCCTTTCCTTGTACTGCCCAGGTCGCACAGGATTGCGTTCATCTTCCGATAACACTCGTTTGGTAGTACACAGGCTTCAAACGGGACACTGACAAATCTGGCCGCTGACACGACATTGTCAATCAGCTCCATCATGTGAATAGTCTGCCCATTAACCATTCCGTACTGCAAACTCCACTTCCTGTGTTCAAAAAAGCTCTCAAATCACATTTGTTTCCTCAATATATGTTCTCACACATGTTTCTATTGTGTTGCTTTTCTTGTGATAGTGTAATGCATGTTTTTGATCTTGTGTTTATGGCGCCGTGATCTATTTGAAATGGCGCTATATAAATTCTTATGTATGTATATGTTGTATGTACTATTCAACGTCATATTAACAATACCGGAATATTCTCAAAAGGTCAAAAATATGAGATAGTATGCTGATGCAGCCGAAATGTGTGATGCAGCGACGATTTTATTATTAGGAAATGAATCGACAGTAGTTGCAATATAGCTATAACAGAAACTTGAAATCGTAAAAGGGATATCTAGGGGTGTTATCTTCATATTACAGGACTTCTTTGTCAATACACCAACCTTTCCATTGCAGTTTCAGCAATATAGGGATGAAGACACTCTCTGCCTTTCAAAGCCATTAAGACTAGATAGTACTTCACCTTCACTGTATTTCCATAAAAATCATAGATACAACAACACACAATAATACTACAGCAGAACAAGCTTAGGGAGAGTGACTGAGGCCAATAAGACCAGATCATGTCAACCCTCCAAAACAAAACAACAATACATATGCCAAACACACTGACTAACATTCAGACAGCAAAAACAATATCACACAAGAAAACCGGACAATGTTCATGGTAGTAACTCAAGAAATTAAAAACTCTGTTTAACCAACAAGATAGATCTTAAATCCGGTCTGTATCCCACCTCCTAAATGGCTAATTATACGCTCGTAGAATAACCACCTCACAATCGACCGCTACTGCAGACTTGTCCATGGTTATTATTTTCATGATGGAATGATAAGTACACTAATTG